>PVJO010002463.1:6562-29134 GCA_004026905.1 Hystrix cristata
TTTTTTTTTTTTTTTTTTTTTTTTTTTTTTTTTTTTTTTTTTTTGGTGCCGGGATCGAACTCAGGGCCTTGTGCTTGCTAGGCAAACACATGAACCACTGAGCTAATCCCCAGCCCTAAATCTGTGAAATTTGTAAATTAGTACTGATTACTGTTTGCCTTCTCATATTTTATTTCTGAATTCTAGGAACTATTCATACATGTATAAACGAAAATTTTTCTTGCTTTCTTTTTGAGGTGAGGTCTCACTATATAGTCCAGGGGCACTCATTTCCAGGGATCCTCCTGCCCTAGCCTCCTAAATGCTGGGATTACAGGAACGAGCCGCCATTCCTGACAGAGGGAGAAAAATACTACTATACCAGATTGAAAATTAACATGCCAAAGGGATTTTTATTCCTTTAGTTCACCTAGTATCTAGAACAGTACATAGTAAGCACTCAGCAATACTGGTTGAGTGAATGAACAGAACACTGCAAGGATTCAAGGAAAATTCCCTGCAAATCAACATTATATACAAGAATAACGGTGCACAAAATATTGACTTGGGGATCATTAATTGTCTAGATAATTATAAACCGAATATTTATGTTTGAAGAATTAATTATATTTGTATAATGGTAAATTTAAAACTTTCCTAAAGCCACAGTGCTCAGCAAAATAACAAAGGTAAATATTTCCACATAATAATACACTTACATAAAAATGCAGACGAGTAGTACTGGTCAAATATTTTTTGATTATATCACAGTGTATTATTTCAACTAAAATCTCAGTTTTTAAATTCATACTCAGTTATGGCTATTATCATTCATCATTTTCTATTAGACACTACTACTATTCAGAAGGAAAGGTTAAAGGATATAAATTGAATGGATTTCTTCATCACTTATTTTCAGTAAGGTTAAGAGATCATTTGAGCCAACAGCTACCAATTTATGAGACAATATTAAGGCTTAGGAAAACAGATATCAAGCAAAGTAAGCTGATACTGTACCTCTTAATAAGATGAGAAATGTACTTAAGAGATTATATATTTAGCAGAAAATCAATGTATATGAAATAGATTACTTCAGACAGAGGTACAAAAATCAAGATAATTGTTGCTTAGAAAATGGATAATCACCCTGCAAATATTGCATACCTCCACAAAAGCCACCTGCTGTGATCTCTTCCTCAAATACATCAGAAAAGCCCCTTCCTGCATTTAATTTTGCCAGTCGACCATCAATAAACTGAAATTTAAAAGTACCAAATATGTTAATTTTTCATGTTTCATAACATTGAATTTTTATCGCTATTAAAAATATTGCTATCAAATTCCTATATACTTATACATACACACGATGTATACAGACTAATTAATTAGTTCACAAAGGTCCACCACAGACGCTAACTTATTAACAGAAACGGCAGAACACAGCAACAAAGGTCCCAGGCCGCAGGTAGGTCGCCCAGCTCGCGGCTCCGCAAAACTTCTGCACAGGAGCGCTGCCAACTTCCCGAGCCACTTACCCGAAAGGTGGAGCCTCCTTCACCAGGCCTCGGCCTCCCCAGTCCCTGCCTCCCGGTGCTGCTGTGAACATGGAATGAGGTTCACCTAGCTCACATGCTTAGTACAGTCTCTAAGTAGCCAAGAAATGTTACACACTACTTCTTGAGATTAATATTAATTTCCAAGAAAAAGACCATCCCCTCTCTAAACTATTATGCCTTAAAGCAAAATAGTGTACCAGGTAATTTCAACCATTTAACAATAAAACAAACACAACTTTCATAACTTCTGGTGTATGTGCTGACTGAATAATTAGGATTTTTTAAATTATAGATGAGGCAAACACATAGTGCCTTGACATTCATAAGATTCTTTTAAACGACACTTTTCAGCGTTCTTAAAGAAGAGATTTGAGTGCAGAGGAAGTTATTTGTAAGCTCCTACCTGGAAATCCCTTTCGAAACACAAGTTACCCGGAAGAGTCCCTCCTCCCACCTGTTCCGCCCCATGCCGACACACACAGAACATCTTGCAACATCTACACTACATTTGAAAAATACCCACAGGTATATTTATCCCACCAACTCAAGGTGCAAGTCAACAATGTACCTCAAATACATATGTTTTACTGGTACTTAGTTGCTTTTTATTTTGTTGATATGAGACATCTAGAATTTGACATGTTGATAATTAAGGTGGAATGTGTCTACAGTTTCCTTGCATAAGAAGTAGTGGTCAAGCTAGGAAAGATTCAGATGCTTTGTGAAGGCAGACTTAAAGATTTGAGGATTAATACAAGATGTCATATTCATTCTGAAATTAATTAATTCTGACTTATTTTATCCCAGAAATTTAAATTTTAATTGAATTAAAGTAGCTTCACTTAAAAAAAAACTCACACACTGCATTAGTTTTTTCACTGTTTAATGACAAACCTAAATGAGAGGGCTTGTATAGAGAAATACAGTTTTCAACAGGGAGCAAATTAAGATAATTAATAACAGCAAGTTATACCAGTTAGACTGTAAAACTTTCGGACAAAATCCTCTCACAGACTACAATTAAAAAGTAATGCCAAATGAATGAATCAATGGATTCCCGTTCGAAATGTGTTTTAACCATCCTTTTATTTCACCACAGAATATTTTAGACTAAAAATGTGATAAAATAAGTTTAAATAAATGATAGTCTGGCCTTTTTGGAACTTGAGCGGCTCCCAAAGAACTCCGAACTCTGAGAACAGTGACCACAGATTACCCCGTTTTTGTAAAAGGTTTCAGCAGCACAAACATACATGGAGTCTGGAGTGTGAAAGGCCTGCATCATAACTCTGTCACTTATTGGTTTTAAGACCTTGGGTAACTTCTCATGTCTGAGACTTTGATTCTCTTCCTATAAAATGAGAATACCAATAAATACCTTAAGGAATTTTATAAGAAAGAATTAAAATGATATGAAGTCCCTATATTATATTATACAGATAGAATAAAGGCTAAATAATAGAAGTCTACTTTTCCCATCTCCATCTATTAGTGAGCTGCATGAGGAATAAATCACTGTCTTTCTCACATAATATCATCAATACCTGGCAAAGATGTATGGCAGAGTTTTTATCATTGTTTTGTTGTTGCTGTCTGGGGCTGGGGACTGAACTCAGGACTCTGTGGTCTACCACTGTGGCACACGCTGGGCCAGAAATAAACTTCAAACCGAATAAATGTTGCTCATTGAAGTATGCTAAAATAATGCTAAAGGTGATGATGTACTTTCAGCAAGTTTTAAAGTTAATTATACCATACAGAAGCAAATTCATTTAACTCTATCTTGAGAACAGAGCTAGTAACTTACAATGTTGGTGTTTTTGCTCTATATAACAAATGGTTAATTTTAAAGACTGGCAATTTTAAATGCACATAAAACTTGATTTGTACATGTTTTCAACACAGTAGTATAAATCAAGTTAAAATGATCTGAGTTGAAGGAGTAAGTATCATCTTTTTAAAAACAAGGTGAAAGCAAAATGATAAATTTATAATGGTACATTACTGCCAAGTAGAACAAACTACAGCACCCTTTTAGAGGACTTAATTTGCTCTAAAAAGATTAAATCCATAAGACTTCTTAAAAGGTTTCATTTTTGTGTTTATTGAAAATAATCCATCCATTTTATTAAATGAGTAGAACAGTTCAAGACTTAAAAGAGATAAATCCCCAAACTATTTACTGATCATGCATTTTTGAGTATGAGTAACTATTCTGTGTTACTAAACTAGTGATTTGAGCCAAAAGAAATTAATCATTTGGTAAAATACCACATATTATCACTGACTTTCCAAACAACCCTGTCAGTGACAACC
This sequence comes from Hystrix cristata, assembly GCA_004026905.1. Classification (NCBI taxonomy): domain Eukaryota; kingdom Metazoa; phylum Chordata; class Mammalia; order Rodentia; family Hystricidae; genus Hystrix; species Hystrix cristata. Next base: position 10,414 of record PVJO010002463.1, read on the forward strand.
AGACAGTTACCAATGTACACACAATGCAATTGTGTTTGTAAAAGATTGATTACACGCAAATATCCACATACACTGTATGTGTACACACACACACACACACACACAGACATCCAGGAATAAATAGAAAAGTAAAGGAGACAAATACTGAAAATAATAGTTGTCCAAACTCCTTTCTCTATTTTTGATTCATTAACAGTTTTTTTTCCTCCTAACTGGAGTTGGTTTATGGTCACACCTCTCCAGTAACTGGATCATTTCACAGTAAGAGAGAGAACGTTTTAAACTACTGTTGCACAGAAATAATTTTGAACTGAAAAGTATCCTCATTTAAAAGCTAGGACTCTATAATGTGCCATAACACACTGATTAATAAATAGCTACTTATCATGAATAACTATGTATCTTTAGGTAACTGGAAGACAGTTTTGAATGCATTTGTTATTGCAAGTAATGACTAATAACACTGTTAACAGTGAAAATGATACAAGATAAAATTAGATCATAAGTAGATTTTTAAGAGAAATTAAGAATTTTCTTTAACATGATGCTTTTCACATAAAATTGGATAGTTTGCTTTTTACTCCAAAAGAAAATTTAAAACCTAGAACTAAGCATGCCAAATAATACCAAAACTGAGTAGTTGGAAATCTTACAGAAATTCATGAATGTACTTCCATAATATGGATTCTATAATAAATATGATTTTATTATAAGGAGACAACATATTCAAATAATAATGCATAATTCTCAAGACACATAAAATATATTAAGTCTCAAAATCAATGACAGTTTTTTCTCTAAATCATCCACAACTGCAAGAACTAGATTTTGTTAACTCTCGTGTCATAATCATAAAGTACTAAGACATAATGAAGCAAATATTTGCAAGCACCAAAATCACTTCTTGTTCTTGTTTCTGGATATCACTAGGGCGTTTACCATATTTTTATCTTCATATAACCATCTTTGTAGAAAACTGATTAAATTTAAAGAAATTATCTAGTGATTTAAATGCACTTCAGTAAGCAATACTATTCATAGAATGAACATTTGTCATACAAACTGATTTTTAAAATATGGTTAAATATAAAATGAATGTTTAAAGAATGCCATGTAATACAGAGAGACTAGACCTGATGTCAAACTATATAAAAATAATATTCTAGTCAGATTCACAGAATAAAGTCGAGCACATTGGCCAGTAGCCTGGTAGAAATGTATCCTTTATTTAAGGGGTAAGTTGTACACATTTGTTTTTTGGGGGTGCTGGGGATCGAACTCGAGCCCTTGCGGTTGCAAGGCAAGCACTTAAACCACTGAGCTAAATCCCCAACCCCGGTTGTACACTTTTTAAAAATTATTCACCAGTCTGTATATTTCCAGGATTTGATCTAAAAATCTAAAACAGGTTGTTCTATTACCAAAAGCCCAATATCTTTAGTGGTCTACACATATGTTATATAAATATTTAATTGCAATCATTCCATTAAAACTCTGAGGATGGCAGTAATTGAATTTGAAGATTCTTATTTAAAATAAAGAAAAACTATTTGATTTGGGGTGGAGGGGAACTCATGAAAAAAAAAAATGTGCTGAGGAAACAGGTCCATGGCATGATTTTCTCCACCAGCCCGGGGAAGAGCGAAGAGGGAGTACTGTTCTTTCATGCTCACTTGGCCATCCTGAAGAAAAGCAGCAGGGACAGCAAAGCGACATGATAAACAAATCTGTACGTGCAAGTTCCTTCTTCAGACAAAAGGTAATACCTGAAATTTCATCTCATATTAGAAACCTGGGCACCAAGATAAGATAATTAATCTAAGACAGTTGAGGTCTTGAGAGCTAGAGAAAGTATTTTAAATAAATCAAAATGTTTAGCAATCAAGAAATTTGTGGGGTGGGTGCTGAGGATTGAACTCAGGGCCTTCTACGACTTAAGCTAGATCCCCAAGCCCAAGAAATTTTTAAATACAGGAGAAATTTGCTTTTAAAATATATTAATTTCTTATGAATCTTTAAAATTTGCCTTTTATATAATGCTTTGGGCTAAAAATTTAATAAGTAGTCTAATTTAAATGCTTCTTATAATTGTTCAACAAACCTTGACAGATTACCAAAAACTACACTAAAGTGTTACAAGAAATTAAATCAGTAGATATTTTTAGACACCTGCTAAATTCAAGGTATTTAGTTAGTAGTTATATATAAACACAAACTGCTAAAGCATGTGGGAATAGGTAGGTCAGTTTAGAGCTCAAACTAAGAATATTAAACATGTAAAAAATGTAAATAAGCTATTACTTTTATGCCATTTCAAAAATTAGGTAATCAGAGGAATGTAAGGTTCCAGTATACTAAGTTAAGTTACCATGGTATAATGAATGGGAAAACATTGAAGAGTATCAGGAATCCATTCAGTGTAATTTATTAGTAGAACTAATAACTTACAATAATAAGAGGATGATACTTCCTCCAAGAATATACATCAGCTGAAAATTTCAAAGTTTTCTCAAGAATTTAGCCTACTGAACTTGATGATCATCAGGCCAAAGAATTAATTAATTCAATCATTTAATATTTAACTGAATGTTCACTATATGCTATGTACTGTTCTAGATGCCTGATAGCAGTGAATGAAATGGGAAAATTAACACCCTTGTGATGCTGATAGTGGCTAAAGAGGGTGAGGGACAGTGTGATATCAGAAACATAATAAATTAGGTAGCATGTTAGAAGGTGACAAGTGCAACATGGCAGCAATACAGTACATAATGCTATGACTATTTTAAAGATTAAACTAGATTAGATACAGCACTCTAACTGAGCCCAGCAAAAAGTCAGTATTTACTAAATTTTTTTTATGCATCCATAATTTACTGTGATTCTCTCCTTATTTTTAAACCTCTATTACAATGCAGGTGCAGAAGTATAATTCTCTGAAACAATTTTCAGAGAAATAATACCAAACAATTCAGAATGTTGGAAACAAGAGCACTGTATTTGGAGAAGTATGAGAGAGAAGAGAAGCCAGAAGATCGTGGAATTTGGGTGCCAGAATAAAGGATTGAAGCACTGGAGTTGAATTACACTTTAAACCAAATGGACCTAACAGATATACACATAGCATTCCCTCCAGGAAAAGAATACACATTCTCCTTAAAAACTTAGAGAACATTCTCTAGGACAGATCAAATATTAGACTATAAAAGAAAACTAAAGTCAAGTAATTTTCTGAACATGAAAGTCTAAAACTAAAAATCAGTAATAGGAAAGATATTAGAAAATTCACAAATGTGAGCAATTTAAAAGTGGGTAATGTATTTGTAAAGACATTTCTAAAAGAAGACAAAAATGGCCAACAGTTACAAGAAAAAAATGTTCAATATCATCAGAGAAGTGCAAAGTAAAACCACAGTGAAATCATCTTACGCTTGTTCACATTTATGTTGTCAAGAAAGGGGGATGGACGAGGGGGAAGTGATGGGGAAAAAAATGGAAATAGAGCTTCTGTAAATAGGAGGGGGACCAAGAATTGGAAGGAGCAGGGAGTGATGGGATGGGTAGAGGACGATAAAAGAATAAAGATGTGTTATCTACATGTACCAACTCCCCATGACAAATGTAACCATTATGACTGCAAAGATGAAAGAGAGAAAGAAAGAAAGAAAGAGAAAGAAAGAAAGAAAGAAAGAAAGAAAGAAAGAAAGAAAGAAAGAAAGAAAGAAAGAAAGAAAGGAAGGAAGGAAGGAAGGAAGGAAGGAAGGAAGGAAGGAAGGAAGGAAGAGGGAGAGAAAAACAGACAGACTGATAGATAAAGAAATAACAAATGTTGGTCAGAATGTGGGGAAAAGGGAAACTTTGTCAGAGTTGATGGGAATGTAAATTAGTAAAACCTTTCCAGAAAACATTATGAAGGCTCCTCAAAAAGTAAAAATGATCCAGTAATTCCACTTATGGGTACACATCCAAAGGAAATGAGATAAGGATGTAAAAGATGTATCTGTACTCCCATGTTCATTACAGTATTAGTCACAATAGCCAATATATGGAATCAACTTAGTGCCCATTAATGGATGGATGCATACAGAAAATACTACACAATATATATGTTATATAATAGGTGTATACCTGTATGTTGTATGTGCATTATACATACATACATACATACACATGCATACAATGGAATTCTATTCAGCATTTTAAAAGAAAAAATGTCCTGCCATTTGAGGCAACAAGAATAAACCTGGAAGATCTTATGCTAACTGAAATAAGCCAGGCACAGAATGATGAACACCACATGACCTCCCTTACATGTGGCCTTCTAAAAAAACTGAACTCAGGTACACAGAGAATGTAATTGTAGTTATCAGGAGCTGGGGGTGTAGGGAGAATAGAGAGATACTGATTGAAGGATACAAAATTTGAGTTAGGAGCTGGGGATTTAGTTTAGTGGTTATAGTGCTTGCCTAGCAAGCACGAGGCTCCAAGTTCAATCCCCAGCACCCCCAAAAAAGCGCAAAACAAAACCCAAAAGAAGTAGACATCTCTTGGGGCTGGGGATTTAGCTCAGTGATTAGAGTGCTTGCCTTGCAAGCACAAGGGCCTGAGTTCGATCCCCGGCACCACAAAAAAAAAAAAAAAAAAAAAAAAAATTTGAGTTAGACAAGAGGAGCAAGGGCAGGTAATTTATTGAACAAAATTGTGATTACACTTAATTATATTCTTGAAAATTGGTGAGAGCAGATTTAATGTTTTAATAACAAAAAATGTTAAATATATGATACCTTAATTAGCTTGATTTAGCACTGACACAATGAAATTGATGTTAGTTAGCTTAATTTGGCCATTCCACAATCAAATTCCAATATGAAAACATCATGTTGCATACCGTAAATATATAATAATTTTTATTCATCAACAATAATCAATCTATATCACAGTCACTAAATTTTTCTTAGGTATCATGGTAGTATATCTTCAAGGAACTACCAAATATTAGCTGAAGATGACTTTCCCTATCCCAAATTATATAGGATTTGTTTATTAAATAATAAATTTTCAGATGCTTGCTTATAGTAACAACACAGTTGTCCAAGATCCTCCAGGGACTTTTAAAATAAAATTTATTTCAATACCCTGGCAATCTTAAGAAACTGCATATGATTTTTCTACCTACAGCCAAAGAAATATGTTTGGCATATTTACAAAATTGAATGGTGATTTCTTGAGGTAGATGACCTTGTGGACTTTTGGTCCAATATAATAATGTATATTCTATTCATGCATGTACTCTATTATCTTACTGTTCTCCTCCAGTCATAATGAGTTTTACTTTAATGAAACAGAATCTAACATCAGAGTCCTTATTTATCCTTTAATGTTGTTATCACTCTACTATGTAATTATTTCAGTATTTAAAATCACTTTTTATATATGGTCATAAAAATGTTACCAAGAAAATTTCCTAAGATTTGTTTAGCACCCAGAATTTACAGTATTCTATACAAGAAACTGCATGTGCAGATTTTAGTCATAATGGTCTCAATCCAAGAAAAGCTCATAATCTAGTGAGAATATTGAGAGTTACTAGAATAAGAGAGTTATTAGAGTCACCCATAGGAAAATACAAACAAGAGCATTATCTCTTATTTCATATTTTTTCAAGAGCAAGAGATGGCAATTCTACTTTACAAATATAACCAAATTCTGTCTTTTCTGCTTCAGTTCATCTTTTCTACCACCAGTCAAGTCTCTGATCACTGGGTCTTAACTGGCCAACCAGTAAACTGTCTCATATTCTCTGAGTTTCTCACTCACTGGTATTTTTTTTTGTTAGGCCATTCCCTTCTCTAGAACCAGTTCTCTGTGAGGAAATTTACACAGCTCTAAATCTCAAGTGTTTGGAGTGAAAGGATCTGACACAAAATAAATAATAAATTGTTACAACTGATGAACACAGGGATAGAGAAAAGAGTACAAGACAGTGAGGAGGGAGAAGGACAATTAGGGAAGGCTTTAGAGAGATGTAGGTACATATGAAAAAGAGGTAAGTTACAATAACCTGGAATAAATGCTGTAATTCAGGTATGAACAAAATTCCAAGGAAATAAATGACAGAACAGTTGGTGAAAGGGTTGACATTTGAACAGGCTATGGAAGAACAACAGAAAGCCAACACTGGCAATATGGTTTAGCACAGGTAAAGCCGCATATTGTGAAAGATGTATTTGAAGGAATATTCAAAGTGACTGGATATTGCATTAGCATAGGAAATTGGGCAAGGATCTGAAGCCCAGTAAGAAATCAAGCAGACTGTGATACTCCAGGAAAGTGGCAGAACCATGAAGAATACACTGTTTCTTGGATGCTGAGCCAATTATTCTTGCAGTACAGTGTTACAGTACAGAATGCACTATCACACATTTTTTTAAATGCAAAAGGCTTCCTAATACTCAATATGCATGTCAGCAGACTAACAGCTACTTCCTCACAAATTTAATAATGTGTTCTCTTTTGCCATAAGGGACTCATTTTATATAGAAAAGCTTGAGAACTATATGTTTATAATTTCTTATGAAACACAGGAAAAGTTTTAGAGAAGCACTAAAAATGATTTTTCAACTTGAATGTTCTCTAACATTTTACTCCCCAGTTGAGTTAGAATTTTGACAAGCAGATATAAAAAAAAATCTACTTGACGATATTTCAGACCTACACTATGGGCAGTTTTCTTAACAGTTACCTAGGTTGCCAGTGAAGACAGCCTAGATACATGGAGGACCCTTGAATGTCTAGTTCAAGCCCCAGTTCTTGGATTGACATTGAATTCAGTCATGGTCCTTAACTATAAGAAGTGTGTAGTAAAATGAGCACAGAAAATTTTACTTTCAGTGGCTTCCATAAGAAATAATATACACAAGAGAATTTATTTGTTAATGTAGTATGAAATTAAGGTAAGAGGCCTAAAAATAATGGCTTAAATCTGAAAGTTGCTTCACTAAACAAAAAGAGTGAAGTTATGTATTTAAGGAACCATTTCTGGGATTGCTTCCAAATCTATTATCTAAGTAAGAATTCATCCAAATGGGCCCTACTATCATTTGCCTAAGCTATATGTTTACTTTACAGTATTATGGAATGTTAGAGTCAAAAGGTATCTCAAACTTAATGATCTTAGTTTAACTCATGTCACAGATGCAGAAAATTGAGCCCCAAAGACATTGAGAAGTCAACTGAAAGTCAGTGAAGATACAAGCTATTAGTGCGCACTCTAGAAACATTAAAAATACAGATTTGCTACAACACTTAATTTAAACAGATAGTTTAATAATGATAAAATGAGGCGAGTTGGTAGCTAAGGATTTTCAAAGAACTGCTAAAATGCAGGATGGGAAGGGAGAGACAATGATCAAAGAGCACAAGTTTCGGTTAGTGGAAGAAGTTTTGGGGATCTATTGCATGGCATAGGCACCACACTTAATAATAATGTACTTTTTGTTTAAAAATTGCAAAAAAAGTAAGTTTTATATATTCTCACTACAAAAAAGTATGTTAGGTGATAGGTTAATTAGCTTGATATAATCACAATGTATATGTTGTATGTTTATATATAAAATATCACATTATGCTCCATGAACATGTACAATTGCAAATTAAAACTTTTAATTAAAATTATGTAAGTATTAACAAAAATGATAAGCCAGGAGAAACTTGCTCCCAGACTTTCCATTAAACGTCTCTCTCTGTGTGCCATTCTCTACATATAAAATTTCTTCAGCTTATTCTTTATGGTTTTTAACACATGAATTTGCCTATTTCAATATTATTTAGCTTTCATTGCTTCAAATATTGCATAAAAAGACTCATAACGCTTCAGTGACACTACTTTCAGTTCATTTTCAGTTCTAACTACAGATCATTTTCTTGTTGAATGGTGTTCTATTATGAATACAGGTATAGTAATTTGCTCATTTTAAATATTGGTAAGTATATAAGATTGTATCCAGATTTTACTATTCTGAGAAATTTTGTTGAATAATTTTTATGAACACTTTAGAGTATAATCACAAACTCATAGGAAATTTAAATATTTAATTTAAAGTGGTAGTGTCAGATTGTTTTCTAAGCAATTTACATCAATTTATACTCTCATAAAGAGTTAAAAATTTTTCCTTGCTGTATACCCGTACTCTAACTTGGGATTTCGAGGTGTTTAAAACTTGGCCAATCTGGCAGATGGGAAGTAATATTTCATTGTGTTTCTTATTTGATAAGTCTCTGGTTACCAAGAAGATTGAGTATTTTGTTTATTTTTATTAGTCATTTAAAATTCTCCATCTGTGTCTAGTCAAGTCTTTTACACGATTATATATTTCAATATAGAACATGATTTTGTAGTCATCTGGAAGGTTTTTTCTAAATCTTTGGGTAGCTTACATCTATTTCAAGTATGACATCTTTTGATGATCAAAAGTCTTGAATTTCAATGAAGTCAAACACATTATTTTTTCATGTCATAAGAAACATGTCTCTATCTTCAAAGTAATAAAAGCTATTATCAGTTTACTGTCCTCCTTTTTAATCTTCATACTTTCTAGATAGAGGAACTTGACTGCAAGCACAAGGAAAGCCCCAGTGATAAACAATGGTAGTGCCGGTCCCAGGAAAAAATCACATTTATTGTACGACACAAATTCAGCATCAGGATTTACTGTGAAAGTGACTCCTTTCACACCAAAAGCCAGCTTTGGAGAAGAAACCTACTGTAGTGCCAGCCACATCTTGGATCGGCATTACAAGGAGTCATTATGAGAAGGACTGAGCTACTCTGGGAATCAGAAAGCAGGACCACACTTGAGGTTCTCTGGTGTCACCCTACTGTAGTGACTAAGTAAGAGATGGCCACAGGAGACAGTTGTGGAGAGGCACAGGGCTGACACAGAATCCATGAGAAGTTTAAGCAGCAGCGAGCTCAGATGGTAGCGGACATGGTGATTCCACCCTCTTTGGTGAGGAGCGAGGGCTCTTGCAAATGGTTTTCTGACAATCTGGGTTTGAAAGCACTGAGATTGACTCAGTGGACTCCTTCGCTCCCCTGGTTGTATTCTCCCAGTATGGAACTCTACAGTCTGTTTACTGCCCAAGTGCCAATGTGATCAGGAACATGCCGCTGCTTCTGCGTTTGCCACATTCCTGGGCATACGGACAGAGGGGCCTCTGGAACAAATGTGGCACCTCATGAACTCACATGCTGCGGAGACAGTTGGGAGATAGCAGTGGCTAAAGGTGCACAGGAAAAACAAACAAGCAAGCAAACAAACAAAAACCCCTAAGAACCTCGAGTGGACACAGCCTTGAAGCAGACCGTGTACCATTGACTGAGCCCACTAAGCCAGTTAAGTGGGTGTGGAAACACAACAGGCCCCAGTTGAGAATCACTGTTCCTCCTACACATCTGGGGGGATTCCAATTATAAATACTGGAAAGAAACACCTCTACTTTGAAAAACTTTTTAGAATCATTTCTCTTTTACTTTGCTTTCTGGCTTCTTTTTTCACTTTTCTTTTTCTTGTTTATTTTTTTTTCCCTATTACTTTTACCTACTTTATTTTTTTTCTTTCATTGGATTTTTATCTCATGTTTTCTCCTTCTCACTTAATCTTCCTTGTCTTTCCTTTTTAAAATTTTATTACTGGTTCCACTTTTCTCTTTCCTTACCCCCATTAATTATTACTCATTTAATCTTTACTCATTTTTAGTCTTTCAGTTTATTATTGCTGATTTCTTTTCTATTTTTAATGGCATATAGATTTTTTCTTTTAGTTTTTTCTTTTGAACCAAGAAGATTTATTGGTACATTTTAGATATACATAACAATCACATTAATCATACTTAATTTGTACCTGTACATGATATATCTTGAGATTTTTTCCCCTTCCATATCCTTTCTTCAATTTCTCTTCCTCTTCTTATTTATAACAGCTTTATTTACACTTTTTCCTTTTTTCTTTTCCCTTCTTTTCTTTCCTCCACCCTCTTCCCTTGTTCTCCTTCTCATTTGAACATTTCCTTTCTTTTTCACAATATCTATTATACATTTTCATCCTTACACCTTTGGTTTCTCATACCAGAGAAACAATGCAATATTTACTTATATGTTTCTGGTTTATTTCACTTAAGGGTATGTTCTCTGGGTGCATCCATTTACCTAGAAATGTCTCAAATTTATACTTTTTTATGGTAGAATAGTACTCCATTGTGTAAAAAAAAACACATCTTCTCAGATGAAGAAGTACAAATGGCACATAAATACATGAAAATGTGTTCAACATCATTGGTCATTTAAGAGATGCAAATTAAAACAACATGGAGATTCCATCTCACTCCAGAAAGAAGAGCTATTATCAAGAAATCAACCAATAACAAATGCTGGTGGGGCTGTGGAGAAAAAGGAACCCTCGTCCGCTGCTGGTGGGAATGTAGACTGGTCCAACCATGGTGAAAATCAGTGTGGAGATTCCTCAAAAAGACAACAAGAGGTTCCATTTGGCGCAACTATTCCTCTTCTTGGTATCTTCCCAGGAGAATTAAAAGCATCATACCACAACAATAATACGTGCACCCATGTTTATAGCAGCACAGTTTGTAATAACTAAATCTTGGAAACAGCCTAAATGCCCAGCAATTGATGAAGAGATAAAGAAGATGTGGTTTTTAAAATTAGTTATTATTGTATGTCAGCATCTCGTTAGTCTGTGTCATCACATTTACTGTGGTTTGTTTTCTCCTCTCTCAGTGGTGCTGGAGATCAAGCCCTCAAAAACAGGCCAGTGACTGAGTGCAAAGACATTGAAGTAGATGAAATGCTAAACAAAGAATTTAAAAGACTCATTTTTAAAATGATTAATGACTTTAAAGACGATAAAGAACAGAATGAATTAAGGAAAGAATGAATTAAGAGTATGAAAGTTCAATTCAACAAAGAGATTCTGAAGAAGAATCAAATAGAAACCTTAGAAAGGAAAACTGTAGTAGGTCAAATCTACAACTCAGTGAATGGCTCACCAAAACACAGGATTTAATACTCTAGCAGCAGAAGTCAGAATTTCAGAACATGAAGATAAGGTTGAGGAATTATTACATGCAGACATGAATAAAGAAAAAGAAAACAAGAAATTATAAACAAAACATCCTCAAAATGCTGGGATTTGTTTAAAAAAAATCCCCAGCACCAAAAACAAACAAACAAACAAACAAAAAAACACAATTAACAAAATTTTGGTGTAGAAGACAGTGTTGAGTTTTAGACCATGGCACAGAAAATGTTCTGTGAAGTAATACTAGAAAATTTTGCAAATCTTGGAAAACACACAGACATCAATGTACAGAAGGTATTTAGAACTCCAAACAGGCATAGCTAGAAAGGAAACTCCTGTCACATCACAGTTAAAGCATACAGAACAAAGAAAGAATACTTAAAAGTGTAAGTGAAAAACACCAAGTCACTTTTAGATGTAAATCCATCAGAATAACTGCAGACTTCCCTGCAGAAAACATAAGGCCAAGAAGGTATCAAATGTATTTTGAGCCCTGAAAGATTATAACTGCCACTCTCGAGTACTATATCCAGCAAAGCTGTCCTTCATTTGAAGGAGAAATAAAGACCTTCCAAGATAAGCATAAGCTAAATAAATTCATGCCCACTAAGCTGGCACTGCAGAAGATACTTAAAAGGAACCCTACACATAGGAGCAAAAGAGTACTACTGAGAATTAGGAAAGAATCAAACATTAGAAAAATGACAAGATGACATGAATCAGTACGTATATTTCTATGGTAACTCTGAATATAAATGGTCTTTCTTCATTTTCCAACTAAAAGCCAAGTCTAGTCTGGCAGATTAGATTAAAAACAAAACAAAACAAAGCAAAACAAATAAACAAAAAACAAGATCCAACTCTTTGCTCCCTGCAAGAAACATACCTCATTAGCAAAGACATATATGGTCTTAAAGTGCAAGGCTGGAAAACAATATTCCATGCAAATAAAATGTAAAAGAAAACAGGAGTAGCTACACTCATATCTGACAAAGCAGACTTAAAGACAAAATTAGTCTAGTAAGACAAAAAAAGCTACCACATACTGATAAAGAAAACAATCCACCAAAAAGGTATAACAATTTTCAATAAAAGTGCACCAAACCTCAGTGCACCCAATTTCACAAAACAAGCACTACTTAACATAAAGGGACCACAAGTCCAAAAGCAGTAATAGTGGGTGACTTCAATATTCTACTCTCACATTATATGGATCACCCAGACAAAAATGTCAATGAAGAAACATGAGAGTTAAACTATACCATAGATCAAATGGACTTAACAGATAGCTACAGAACATTCTGTTCAACAACTACAGAAGACATATTCTTTCCAGCAGATCATGGAATATTCTCCAAAATAGATCATATTTTATGCCATCGAGCAAACTTTAACAAATAATAGCTTCTTGCACTTTATCAGACCACAGTGGAATGAAACTAGCAATCAACAGCAAGAAAAACTAGAAAATATACAAATACGTGAACACTGAACAATTTACCTTGAAATGATCAAGCAGAGAGGAAATTAAAACTACTTAGGATCAAATGAAAATGGAAACGTAACATACTAGAATGTCTGGGATATAGAAAAGGTAATTCTAAGAGGGAGATTTATAGCTACATTCAAACATTGGAGCGATTTCAAATAAATTAATAATGCATCTCAATGTCTTGCTAATACAAGAACAAACCAAAATCATACCTAACAGAAGGAAAGAAATAATAAATATCAGAGCTGACATTTATGAGATAGAGACTAAAAGAACAATGCATAAAATCAGTGAAACAAAGAGTCAGTCTTTGAAAAGATAATGATAAATAAACCCTTAAACCAAAGTACCAAAAGAAAGAGAAGAACCACATCAATACAACTAGAGATGAAAGGGGAAACATTACAACAAACACTACTGAAAGCTGGAGGATTGTTAGGGACTACATTGAAAAGCCATATTCTAATAAACTGAGGAATATAGAAGAAATGGATACATTTCTAAACAGACATGACGTACCAAAACTCAATCAAGAGAATGTAAAAAACCTAAACAGATCAACAACAAGCAATAGTACTGAAGCAGTAGTGAAAGATTCCTAACAAAGAAAAGCCCAGGACTACAGGGGTTCACTGCTGAATTTTGTCAGACCTTTAAAGAACTAATAACTATGTTCTTCAAACTACATGGTACCTTAGTTCATGAACTTAATTCATTCCACGATTTTGGAAAAGTCAGCCATGTTCCTGTTCATACAGGGAAAATGGCTGTGGTTTTGCTCAATGTAGAGTTTGCAAACAAAAACAAAATTTTGTCTAAAACTTCTGTTTGCAAACAAAAGTGTTCATGAACTAAGGTACCACTGTATACCATGAAATAGAAAGGGAAGGAACACTTGCAAACTCATTCTGTGAGGTCAGCATTACCTTGATACCAAAGCTGGACCAGGGTTAGAATAAAAAATAAATAAAATAAAAATAAAACTATAGACCAATATAGCTAATAAAAAAGAAAACTATAGAGCAATATATCTAATGAACATAGATGTAAAAAATCTTTATAAAAAACTCACAAACTGAAGCAATAGCAAATTTAAAAAATTATATGTCACGGGCAACTTGGTTTCACTCCAGAGAAGCAAGGGTATTTCAAAACACACGGATCACTAAACATAATATATACCATGTAAGTAGAGTCAAGGATAGAAATCATTTCAACTGAAACAGAAACAGCCTTCAACGAAATTCAACATGCTTCATGACAAAAGCTGCGAAGAAAATCATTACTCAAGGATGTTTGGGAAAAAAAGAACCTCTCTATGCTGCTAGTATGAATGTAAATTAGTATAGCCACTATAGAAATTACAGAGGTTCCTCAAAAAACTAAAAATAGAGCCATATCATTCCTTGATATATACTGTACACATCAAAATATATACAACATACAATAGAGATACACACATGCCCAAGTTTATCAAAGCATGATTTACAACAGCAAAAATAATGGAACCAGCCTGGGAGTCTATCAACAGATGAATAGATAAAGAAATACATACATATATGTGTGATGGCGTATTATTCAGCTCCAAAGAATAAAAAAATTTTGTCATCTGCAGAAAAATGGGTGGATATGGAGACGATCGTGTTGAGTAAAATAAGCCAGATTCAGAAAGACTAATATTGCATATTCTCCCTAGTATGCAGAATGTAGAAAGGACATGAAAATAGACGGGACACTATTATTAGATAAGAGGAAGGAAATAAGGGGTGTGGGATAATAGGATAATAGGATCTACATATACTGTACACACCAAGTACTAATTTTTGAAAAATTAATAGGTACTAACAATAAAAGAATATTAGCATAAAGCCCCCAAAACAAAAAAGCAGATCAAAAAATTATAAACTTACAAAATACTATCTTTTAACTTCAAATTAACTTAGCAAAATTTTTGAAAATAGACCATATATACGTATTTTAGTGTCAGTAGTCTATATACTTGTGGGAATACGATGTAATTATCCTGTCTTTAAAAATAAAATAAATAGAAAAGTGTTCTTTTGGGTTGGATTTATTTTACTTAAAAATAAAATAAATAGAAAAGTGTACTTTGGATTGAAATACTCGATTCTTGAATATATCCAAGAAATTACCCATCTTGTACAGTCACTATTCTTTAAATGTAACCCATGTATTTACCCCTTCTTTTGTTCTTCCTTCCTTCTTGCATCCAAGACATTCCACCTTGGATCCACCATCTGAGAAAACTTACTTTCTTCTTGAAGTACTTTCTTAAAGTACTTCCCTCAGAATTTCTTTAGGCTATTGGTATGTTAGGGTTCAACCAGAGAATAAGAACCAGTATGAAATTTTCCATAGACAGATAGACACATAGACACAGACACACAGACATACATACACACACCCACACACACACACACACACACACACACAATTTACGACAAGAAGCTGGCTTGTTTAACTGTGTGGGCTGCCTAAGTAAGTATGAAGATGACAGGAGAAGCACTCAATAAAGAAGAATCATGAACAAAATTGAACCCAAGGGGAAGGGCTGAAGGCCATTTCCACAGATTGAATTTGTGTATCTCAAACACCCAAGTCCTATTTTTAAAGGCTTCCTAGTGATTCGGACAAGCCCACCAAAAAGACTGTCAACAATAATCAGATTACCAACAACAAGTGAACACATCAATAAAACCAACACAGGGGGCTAATTCAGTTCTTGCTGGGAATACCTTCATGTCACTCATGTAATAAAAAAGTGTTTTAGTCGGCATATCATTCTCAGTGTTTTTTCTCAACACTCTGAAGATATCAAGCCACAATTTTTCTGTATTCTATTATAGCTGATGTGAAGTCAGCTTAGACAGTATGTTGTTCCTTTGCAGATATTTTTTTTTTTACAGAGCATCCACAAAGTACTATGTTCTATGCTGAATGTACACGTACTAATTCACCTAAAACCTTACTACAACCCTGTCATGTAAGTGGTAATATTTCTATTTTAAAGAAAAAGAAACATGCACTCATAAACAAACAGCTACTATATAAGATTAACCCCACTCTACATGACTCCTAAAAAATAAATTCCAAAAATGCAATTCAAAACTAAATGTAAAAAGTAACTACTATGCCCAATTTTTCTTATTATACTACATTAACTACATCCATTGCTAAGAACCTAGCTATAGAAGTTCATCAAAAAAAGAAAGTAACAAGTTTGATATTCTATCCATTCATTTAACTCCTGACCAGTATATAATTTGATCTTTACAAGTCATTTTTTACAATGGAAGGTAGTAACTCCTCTTGATAGATTAAAAATACAAAAAGAGCACTAATTTTTAACTCAATAAGAATGCACTTGGTGTCTGGTTTGGGACTGCACTGTGTTTACTTCAGCATTTATGAAGCACTATCACTTAATTCTCCTTATAACCTTGGGAAGTAATTTACTATAAGCTTGGAGACAGGAAGGAACAAGGACCTCCGAAAAGCACGACTCCATCTTTGGAAGTTCACAATGCATCGCTGATCTTGAAATGCATGCTCCTAAAAGCTTGTACATAGGATAACTGTAAGCTTTTCCTTAAGGCAAAACTTTATGCACTGGAAGACATTGTATCACTATGGTATTTTCTTACCTCAGATTATTTTTTAAAACTTCCTCAGAATATAGATAATAAGATGAACTTGCTGCAATGAGATGATTTCTTTACTAATTTGAGGGTTAAGTTATATGATGCTTTCCTCCTCTAAAAGTCCAAAGTAATTTCTATTAGATCGTCAGCTTCTGAAAGGCATTATATATTTATTCTGGCCTCAAGGAATGTTTATGACATGTTGTAGGTCTTCAATACATGCTGAATTCACAAAATTAACTTTATACTTGTTGTTATGTGGAATATGAAAAGCAAGTATTAAGAATTTAAATTATATAAACAGGACTGGGGATTTAGCTCAGTGGTTAGAGTGCGTGCCTAGCAAGCACAAGGCCCTGAGTCCTATCCCTGGCACTAAAAAATAATAATAATAAAAATAAATAAATAATATAAACAGGGACAAAGACATGAAGACATTCCAATTTAAAAGACTTGCTATGATCCTACAATGGGGTGAAAGAATCAGTACATCTAAAATTTCTAAATTCTGGTATCAAGCTTTTGCTTTTTGTGAAGTAGCAATTATATTTTCTGAACCAAAACTCAAGACATACAATATAAATATGAATTTTCTACTAATTTTGAATTTGTGGCTAAGAAAATTAATACGGTTTAAAATATTAGGAAATATTCACATTTTATTAAATACTTTATAACTAGATTACACTGGAGCTGTCTTACTTTACCTTATCAATCTACCATACCAAAACAATTCCTTCTAAGATACCCTAAACTAGTTATGTTGTTTTTGTTTCCATGGATGTTGTTATGGATTGTGCCTAGATGTTCCCCAAAGTCTCATACGGTCATGTATGGGGCTTTTTCGGAGATGGCTGAATCTAGAGTGTGCAATGCTGGGATGAAGGACATGTGATTACTAATTCAATCCACTGATTGGTTTGGCACCACCCTAATCCCGGCAGCCAGGATAAGATATAAGGAGCAGAAAGACGCCTGTAGGGCCCTTGCTGCCTTCTGCCCGTCTGCCTGCCACCCTGCCTTGGACCCAGCCAACTGCGGACTGAAACCTCTACAAACTGTGAGCTACATAAACCTTTCCTTCCTTAACTTTGGGTGTTGGGTATTTTGCCTCAGCAACGAGGAAAAAAAGATAGATGTACACCATTCCCCAGTGAAACCTTGAGCTTAGCAACTTTTTACAAGGAATTTTTTAATAGGAAAGTTATTACACGTTATTTCTTTTTTTTTAACACGGTACTTCTGAAAAGTTATTTCATAGCTAGCTGTAGAGTTATGAAAGAAGAGAAAATTTCCTAAAATTTACAGAAAGATCTTACTCAGGGTTTAGATATAGTTTCAGAGGGATAAAAATGTGTAACAATGACAACACTTCGTTATAGATCAAAACCATGTAGGTTTGCTCTTACCTGTTTAAAAAGTTGAAGATTAACTGCTGATTGCAAGAACTGTTTCATCACACTTGAGCGGTGCTTTACGAAACTCTCCTCACAAAAAGTGATGGGTTCACCCTAGACAGAAATGAAGATCTTTAGGACATCAATAAATGTTCAAGCAGAGAGAACCAGTCTCCTCACAGGGGCACGTGGAGAGCCATAGAGGAGTGTAAGACAGAATCAATAAACAGGCCCTTCCACATAATACCTGGATTTCAGTTAACAGGAATAATCCTGGTCTGAAAATCCGTCTAATCTTTTGTCCTTATTAGAAAATATTATTATAGCAATTGCTGAATGGCTTTGCTATGTATGTCGTTATGACCATGGATTTGTTTTTAAACTAATGAAAAAGTTTTTTACAACCATGTCTTCATGACTACAAATACAATTCTACTGTATATATGCTAGCTTAAGTCCCACTGGGCACCTGCTTTATTATCTATCCCATGTGCTAAGGAGTCACCTCCCTGTAAGTGTCTTCGACAGTCCTACAGGATGGTCCTCCTCCAAATCAACAAAGACTTACAATTCTAGTCTTTCAGATTCTGCTTGTTCCATTTACTGTTGTAGGACCACAGAAAATCATCACTCACAGGCTGATCCTTCCCACCTGCTACTCCCCTCAGCAGTCTAAAAGGCTTCCTGGCCCACTCAACATGCATTAAATGACTATGATTAATCAAAATGAAAACAGAATAATGACAATAATTCACTCATTTGCAATGAATCTTGTCACAGCAGAAAGGGAAATGTGAGTCTGTCCACCTTCTAATAGATGGAAGCTAAATAACACCATAGATAGATCTGCAATGCCAAATGCAGCAGCTACTGGTAACACGTCGCTATATAAGCACGAATCTATTAAGATTAAATAAAATTAAAGCTCATTCCTATAAATTCAGCCACAGTAGTCACATTTGAAGTGCTCAATAGTCACACATGGCTAGCAGCTGTTATATGCATAGCACTGATATATTTCCTTCAGCATACAAAGACTTCTTGGAGAGCACTGCTATAAAAAAAATTCAAACA
>PVJO010002463.1:29234-143242 GCA_004026905.1 Hystrix cristata
GAAGGGGAAAAGCAGAAAGGCAACAGGGGAAAAAGAGGGGAAAGGGAAAATATGGAAAATGATGAATGAACCTGCTGTAAATAGGGAGGGAGGGTGCAGAGGGGAGGGGGAGAGGGGGGAGAACCAAGATACATCATGTATAGGTACAGAATTAATGTAATGAATGTGACCATTGTATGTAGAATGTACCAATACATGTCCTTGGTTTAAAATAAAATTAAAAAAAAAATTCAAACAAATTATTTAAAAACTCACTGCAGTAATCTATCAAATATTGTCCGTCACTGCCATTCACCAGCCAATGATCCATTATACATTCTAGACTATTGCCAATCTTACAAACTACAGATTAATTTTAAGTTACATACTTTAGGAGTTGTGGATTTAGCTCAGTGGAAGATCACTTGCCTAGCAAGTGCAAGGCCCTGAGTTCTATCCCCAGTACTACCCCTCAAAAGAAAAGAAAGAAAGAAAGAAATAACCAACAGAGTGAAAAGACAACCTACAGATTGTTTGTAGGGAAAAAATTTTGTCAGCTGTTTCTTAAATGACTAATACCTGGAATAAACAGAGAACTCAAAAAAATTTCACCAACCAAAATAAAAGGATCAATCAAAAAATTGGGCAAGCAAAATATATACATACTTCACAGAGTAAGAAGTACAAATGACCAATATATATATATATGAAGAAATGCTCGCTATCACTGGCCATTAGAGAAATGCAAATTAAAACAACACTGAGATTCCAGCTTACCCAGAAAGAATGCCATCATCAAGAAATCAAATAAGGACGAATGCTGGTGAGGCTGAGGGGAGAGGGGAGAAACCCTTCTTTATTGTTGGAGGGAATTAGTACAACTATGGAAATCAGTATGGCGATTCCTCGAAAAACTAAAAATAGAAATTCTATTTGATCCAGCTATTTCCCTTCTAAGTATCTTCCCAGAAGAGTTAAAGACATCAGTTACAGTAGAGATTGTATGCCCATACGTATAGTAGCACAATTTATAATTGTTAAATCTGGAAGCAGTCTGTATGTCCATCAACAGATGAATACATAAAGGAATTATACTTATACACAATGGAATACTACTTTCCCATAAATAAAGATAAACTTGAGTCATTTGTAAGAAAATGGATGTACCTTGAGATCATAATGGTAAGTGAAGTAAATCAGACACAGAGGCTTAAATATCACTGGTTTATTTTATATGTGAAACCCAAACTATAAAAAATGAACAAAACGAAAGATAGATAATAGGAAGTAAGGAAATAGATCTTTCTCAAAAGAAAAAAAATCAAGAGATATAGGGAAGGTGGATGAAGAAAGGAACTAAGATGTTTATATACATATACCAACATAAGGAATGCAAACACTATATACTACAAGCATGTACTAATTTTTAAAAAAAAATCCAACTGGTTCCCCAGGGCTAATGCCTTCCCCCAACTAAAGTCTACGATTTGGGCTTCTGGCCAACCTTGATGCTACACTACAGTCCTTCTTCTCTCTTTAATAAGACTATGCCTCTGGTCTTGCTTAACTCTGATCTAATATAAACACTACAATCAGGGCTGGGGATTTAGCTCAGCGGTTAAAGTGCTTGCCTTGGAAGCACAAGGGCCTGAGTTCGATCCCCAGCACAAAAAAAAAAACAAAAACAAAAAAAAAAAAAAACACTACAATCAAAGTGATCTTTCTTTAATTTCTTTTATCAGTACATTCTTTTCTTCCCTTTTTCTCTTGAAAGATTAGAGAGCAGAGGCCTGAGCTGTTGAACCTGTGCCAGTTAAACAAAACTATAAATAAAAATAGCATAAATATCAATCATTTACCTTATTTATTTGTTTATTTTTTTAAGACAGAGTCTCACTGTGTAGTTCAGGGTGGCTTTGAACTCACTATGTAGCCCAGGTTGGCCTCAAACTCAGGGGCCAACACCCTCTCGAGTACTATGATTACAGGCATGCACTGCCATGCCTAGCTATTTACCAATTTATATTAACACATGAGAATACACAGCCTGGTCGCTTTGGGAAAATTCTTAAGACTTTGTACTCAATTCAATCTTTCTATAAGTGTACACTCAATACCTTTGCAGGAGTAAGCAAAATTTCCCCTACATTCTCTAAAGGTTCACTAAAATGAAATGGTGGTAGATTAATAGGAGAAAAGGTGTGCAAACTTATTTAATGTGCATTTAATGGGAGCCATATACATTATGAAATTGAAAGAAAGGCTCAGGACTCCTATACTCCCACATATTTAGGAGGCTAAGGAAGGAGGATGGCAAGTTTGACACCAGCCTGGGCAACTTACACCCTGTCTCAAAATAAAAAGTAAAAAGGAGCTGGGATATAGCTTAGTGGCACAGCACCTCTGAATTTGATCCCCAACACTAAATAGATACAGAGAGGGAGGGACACAGAGACAGAGAGACAGAGACAGAGAGAGAGAGATGGGGGAGGGGAGAAAACATCAGATGATTGAAGCTTAAATATATGGCTAATATGAGTTGTGCTGCTATAAATATAAACATGAGTATGCATGTATCACTGTAATAGAATGAATGACTTTGTTTTCCAACACTAGGGACTGGACTCAGGGCCTTGGCACTGGGCTACACCTCCAGCTAGTTTTATTTAAGAGACAGAGTCTCACTGGTTTTTAAGATGCCCAGGCTGGGCCTGAACTAATTCTACTGACTCAGCTTCCTAGAGTGCCATAGGGTATGATACCATAAACAGGGATTTTTTACAAGAAAAGAATAAACAAGGAAAACAATAGCCTAAGACCAAGTTCCCTATTTGGGGGAAGGTGAGATACTAAATATTAGTGCAAACAAAGGTTACCTTAGGTAGACATAGTCTCCCAGGGAACCTGTAAAATCGGTACCCAGATGAATAGGAGAAAACTCTGAGGAGCATATCCAAGATGGCAGAAGAGAAGCGACTGGCATTTGCCTCCACCACAGGGAACAACAGGGAGACAAACATTACAGGGAAAGCAACTGAGGAAGAACTCTGACAGGAACCCTAAGCAGTACGGAGCATAGATAGGCAGCAGAGAGAGAGGAACAAAGCACACTGAAATTGTGATCGCGTACCTCAGCCAGGAGGAACTCCCGCACTGCCAGAAAAAGGAAAGTAGGAACGTACCAGTGATCACCATCATCCTCGCAGGCCAGAGGCTCTAACTGCACAAGAATACCACCATCCTCACAAGCTTTAAATCCAGCTGAGGAAGCTGCTGTCAGCATTAACACTCAACTCTACAGAGCCAGGAGACATGGGCATTTGAAAGCCAACATTCTCCACAAAATGTAAGTGCTCTGAAGCAGAGAGAAAGTCTGAGTGGGTCTCTGTCAACCCCAGAATTCAAGCTGGGACAGCACAGTACCATCTTCAGAACAGCCTGGTCACAGGAAAGGCCCTCCAACATGCTGCCACTCTGGGACTGCAGCTGCGACTGCCACAAGCTCCGGAATCACCCACGTCCAGCGACCACGGCCCGGGGACGGCTCTGTGTTCCGTGGCTCCAGGATTGCTGCGACTGCTACCGCAAGCCCTAGCATCACGTTTCCTCGCGTCATGGAACCTGCAGTCCAGCGTCCCCTTGCATCACCCATATTCAACCAGGACCATTTGCAAGTTCACATTCACTACAAAACCACATCGCTGCTCCTGAAAAAAGCTGAAGTCTAGAGTACTGAGGCATCTGCAGGCACTGAGCATAGCTAACATTGATTATAACTAAAGCAGTCACAGAGAAGCTATGCTCACTTAAAACCACCCATCCAACATCCTACATTTCATCTGAATGAAAAAGTCCTTTTCTGAGAAAGCTACTCTATGAAACTTTAAAGGTGTCTATAACCCACTTATGCAAGCATGTAAATTGGAACATAAGACACAAAATGTGATCATTAATCAGACTGTCAACTTGATTGTCTTGGGAGATACCTAGGAGATTAGTAAAAGATGCTTCTGAGTATATCTAGGTGGGTCATGGTGGGCGAGACTGTGGGGACTCTATCTGATCCCTGTCTCTTTCCTCCTAGGCTCTTCTTCTGCTTTTTGCTTCCTGGACACCCTTAGTTGAGAAATTTTTCTCTGCCATGATCATCCACCATGATGTTTCTGCCTCAGAGCAAGCCAACCATAGACTGAAATCTTTGAAACAGTGAGCCAAAATATAGCTCTTCTAAATTATGGCTGTCAGTATTTGCCCTGGAAATCGAAACTGACTAACACAGCAATGCAGCATGACACATTGAAAGCAGCATGTTACTATCCATAAACAGTAATATGAACGAGATCCAGGAAATGCTTTTAAAAAGTCCAAGAAGTGACCCTAAGGGAACTCAGTGAAATACAGGAGGACAGAGACAGACAATTCAATGAAATGAAGAAAATAATTCATGATATAAATGAGAAATTCAACAAAGAGCTAGAAAATAATAAAAAGAGCTAAACATGAATTGGGTAGCCAATACCTTTACTTCAATAATACATACAACTGGAAGCTTCAACAACAGAACAGCCAAAGCAAAAGAAAGAAAGTATGAATTTAAGGACAAATATTTTGAAATAACCTAATGAAACAAAAAGAAAATATAAAAATTGAAGCCATCAAGACATACGGGACATCATTAAACAAACAAGTATCTGCCTTATGAAGGTTTGAGGAGGAATCCAGAAAGGAAAAGGCACTGACAACATATTTAATGAAATAATAGTTGAAAACCTCCCAAATCTTAAAAGAAACCCAGAAACCCAGATGAAAGAAGGCAAAATAACCTCAAGTAGACTCAATCATAAGAGATGCCAAGGCATAGTACAGTCGAACTGCGCAAAAATCAAAGCTAAAAACAGAATTCTAAAAAGAGCAAGAGAAAAGCGATAAGTCACACAGTAGAGAATCCTCATGAGGCTAACATCATATTGCTCACAAGAAAGTGTACAGGCCAGAAGAGAATGGGACGATCGATCTGAAGGCTTGAAAGAAAGAAAAAGAAAAGCTGCAACCAAAAAAAAAAATTATATCCAGCAAATATATTCTTTAGAAATGAAGGAGAAACAAAGGCTTTCCTCCATGAGCAAAAACCTGGAGGAATTCATCACCACCCAACTAAACTTATAAGAAATGCTCAAGGAATATGTATAACTGTAAGTGAAAAAACAGTAACCCATCATTAAAACACAAAAGAATTCATTGGTGAAGCAAATATACAAATAAAGAATGGAAGTTGTTACACAGAAAACTGTCAAACCATAAAGATAAATAAGAGAAACTGAAAAGGATAAAGAGTATACAAAAGAGTTAAAAGCAATGAAATAGCATGCATGAGTTTTTACCTATCAATTGTAATCCTGAGTGTAAATGGATTATACTCATTTGGAATATACTTGCACAATAGATACATGCTTGCCTAAAAGATTAAAAAAATAAAACACAACCAAATGCTGCCTACAAGAATCTCATTTTACTGGCAAAGACAGGCACAGGACGAAAGTGAACTGTCCAAAGAAAGATATTCAGCACAAATGTAAACAGTAGGCAGGTACACGTATATCAGAAAAAAACAAGACACTGAATCAAATGCTAAAAAAGAGACAAAGTCACTATATGTCGATAAAACAATCAGTTCACTAGAAGATATAACTAAACATATGGACCTAATGTTGGACCATCTAGTACAAAGGAATACAGTAAGTCTCTGACTTACAAACAAGTTCTGTTCTGGATCAGTTATTTGTAATTTGGATTCATTTGTAAGCAGACAAAGTGAGTCTTATACAGTACAAATGTGAAAGGTCACAACTGGAATGTTCGTAAGTCGGAGCCTTAATACATTAGATCTTAAAAGAGAAACAGACTTTGAACAATAATAGCTAAGGTCTTGAATACCTTACTTTCATCCATAAACAGATTATCTAGAACAAAAAAAAAAAATCAAGAAAACACATCAGAGTTGAGCGATATCACAGAGCTAATGGACCTAGCAGACATTTACAGAACATTTTAAGCAATAGCCGCCCAACATATACTGATCAGTAAATGCAACATTATCCAGGATGGAGTATATGATAAGTCACAATCAAATCTTAAAATTTTTTTTAAAAATTGAAATAATGTCATGTATCTTCTCTGACCAAAATGAAAAAAAAGAAAATAAACAGTGAAAATAAAAATACATGGAAATGAAAATAAAAATACATGGAAACTGAAAATTATACTCCTAAACAATGAGTTTAAAAATTAAAAGGAAATTTTGAAAAGTTTTTGAAATAAATGAAGATAACATATCAAAACTTAAGGGATAGAGCAAACACAGCATTAAAGTGGAATAGGGGGGAGAACCAAGATACATCATGTATAGGTACAGAATTAATGTAATGAATGTGACCATTGTATGTAGAATGTACCAATACATGTTCTTGGTTTAAAATAAAATTAAAAAAAAAACTGTAAATGTTTTAAATAAACAACAATGTACCTCAAAGACTGAGAAGAACAAGATAGACCGACTCCAAAACTAATAGATTGAAAGAAATAATAAAAATCAGAGTATTAATGAATACTTAAAATTGAAATTTAAAAAAATACAAAAGAAACAAAAACTTTTCAAAATAGATAAAACAAGCTTTTGGTCAGACTAGGAAAAAAAGCAAAGTCAAAAAAATAAAATTAGAGATGAAAAAGGAGATATTACAACTGATACAAAAATACAGAAGATAATACAAATTTCTTACAATATAATACATTGTAAGAAATTACTACTATACTAAAAAATTTGAAAACCTTGGACAAATGGATAATTTCCTGGACACATACAATCTATCAAGGTCAAATTATGAAAAAAGGGGAATCTGCACATAGAGGCTTCTAGAGTCAACAGTTTGCAAGAGAGCAGATTTAATACAGGACATTTACAAATTACAACATTCACGCACAAGCCAAATGGCACGAGAGCACAAAATGTCTGTCCGCACACTGGAGACCCAAAAGATCCAATCAAGGGCTGGGAGGCCACAGCACTGTCCCATGTAAGTCCGTGTCTGCACTGAAAGGCTGAAGAAATCTATCTGGACCCAGCAAACTAAGTTCAAGGCAGAGATGAAGACCAGGGTCCCCCGAAGCAAACAGCAGCCATCAAGGGGGACCCAAACTCCTCTGACAAGAGAACAGCTGAGTGCACTTCAGGAAAACCAGCCACAACAGAGCTTCTCCCGGGAAATCAGCCGCCCGCAATCTTCCCCTCCTATTCCAATTTATGCTGTGTCAGTAATAATCCTCAAGTGGGTCTTGTAGGCCCAGAACCACACTGACTCAGTTCAGCTGGACGTTCCTGCTCAAGTTGCCCATACTCAAACCACAACACAGACTAACAGTATGTAACAATATTGAAGCACTAATTCAATGTCTCCCATTTAAAAAATGGCTTTACAGCTGAGATCTACAAAATATTTAAAGAACTAATCCCATTCTTCTTAATCCATTCCTAAAAACTGAAAAGGAAAGAAGTCTGCCAAATTCCTTTTAAGAGTTACCCTAACACCTAAATGAACAACACAATAAAAAAGTACAGACCAATATTCCTAATGAGCATACTTATGAAAAATCTCAACAACACAGTAACAAACCAAATCTAACAGCCCGTCACAATGACACATAGTGGAATTAAGTGGGACTTATGCCACGGCTGCAAGACTGATTTAACATTAGCAAACAATACACTTAATACATAACATTGGTGTAGGCAAAGCCATTTTGGCTAAGACCCCAAAAGAACAAACGATAAAAATATAGACAAATGGCATTACATGAAACTAAGACGTTTCTGCACAGCAAAAGAAATAATCAGCAGAGTGAAGAAACAACCAGGAGAAAGGGACAAAATATTGCAAACCAGTCAATTGACAAGGGATTGCTAGCCAGAATATGTAAAGAATTCAAACAATTCAGCAAAAAAAAGTTATTAAAATCTGAATAAATGCAGTCATTTGTACTTCTCAAAGAAGACAGCAAATGGCCAACAAGTTTATGAAAAATTGCTCAATATCACTAATCATTAGGGAACTGGAAATTGAAACCACAATGAGACATCATCTAACCCCAAATGGAATGATATTACTAAAAGGTAAAAAAATTAAAAAGCTGGTTAGAGTATAAAGGGGAAATCTTACACACTGTTGTTAGGAATGTAAATTAGTACAACCATGAAGGAAAACAATATGAACGTTTCTTTAAAAATTAAACTAGAACTATCATATCCAGCACCCCACTACTGAGTGTATATCCAAAAAATTCTATCAGACACCTGTACTCTCATAATTACTACAACTCTATTCTCAAGAGCCAAGATACGAAATCAAACAGTGTCCATCAACAGCTGAATGGATAAAGAAAATGCCATACATGTGTAATATATATAAACATACACAATGGAATATAATTTAGCCTTAACCAAAGAATGAAATCCTCTCATTTACATGAAATTGGAAGGAACAGGAGGATATTACATTAAGTGAAACAGGCTAGGAACAGAAAGAAAAGTATCATATGCTCTCTCATATATGGAAACTAAAAAATCCATCTAATAGAAGAAGAGAATGGAGTAGTGGCCACTGAAGGCTGGGAGGACAAGGTGTAAGGTGGGGTGGGGGTGAGAGGTTCAATAAAGGTTGCTAAAACACATTTAAAGAAGATGAATTTGTTTTTGTGTTCTTTAACCTAGGAGGGTATTGTAGTCTGCAACAATCTATATTTCAAAATAACTGAAAAGAAAAAGTCTGAAGGTTCCCAACTCATAGGAATGAATGATTAATGTTTGAGATGAAAATGCTAACTACACTGATTTTATCATTATACATTTATACAAATCCTATCCTACCCCATTTTATATATACTTATATATTTTATGTATTTTACATATATAAAAATATATTTTACATATTTACATATAAATAAATATATAAAATATATACATGAGAAAGAATCAAAATATTTATACATCAGGAAAAAACTTGTATAAATATTTATTATAAAACTTGTG
Source organism: Hystrix cristata (assembly GCA_004026905.1). Classification (NCBI taxonomy): domain Eukaryota; kingdom Metazoa; phylum Chordata; class Mammalia; order Rodentia; family Hystricidae; genus Hystrix; species Hystrix cristata. The sequence continues at coordinate 38,296 of PVJO010002463.1, forward strand.
TATATACATTAACACTAAATTTACTGAGCCATCATTAGATTAATACAAAGTTACCCTTGGCCTCTACAATTACAAGAGGTGCTCAAAGTGGTAGTCATTAGCTTGCAGACATTTATTAGTACAGCAAACTGCTGGAGTCTATATGCATTTTTTGGTAGTTTCTGTATATATATATTTTTTTAAATAGAAACTCCAGGTATGGGGACAACTTTTAGTCTCTTTTCTCTGGTGGTCAGTCTCTCCTGGTTATTTGATAAGATTCCTAAATAAGTGCCTCTCTTTTGAGAAGTAAACCTCTCCCTGTGCCTCTGGAGAGAAAGGAGCAGAGATCTGACTCATAGGGGTAGAGGCAGGGCGTCAGAAAGACTTTAGTTCCATGACTTTCTCCAGCTCAGCATATCAAATCACCACAGTTTGGGGTATCATTATATGAGCTCCAATTCACTCATTTAGAAGACAAAAACCTTTAAGAAACTTACCTAAGGAGCATATGATATCCTAAAAGATGCAAGACTGAATAAGTGAAAATAAATATTTTAAAGTGTAAGTAATTCATACATGGAAAGGTTCACTATGACCTATACCATTAAAAATCATAAAATAACTATGGCTATTAAAAGCGAATAAAAGAAAAGTTCTTCCAGGAAGAAACAACATTATAAATAAGGTTTGGAAGCTTCTGAAGTTTGGGACATCTATAACGTAAGACAGAATTATCTAAACTGAGGTCAAAGTTTAGGGAAAAAAAGTAAAAGAAGACAAACTGCCCACTTACACTGAGGGTCTTGGATGACAAGAGAAGAGATGGCCCCTGACACTCTGGTTAGCCCAGGCCTAACCTACATTTTTCCTTTTTTCACGTCAGACAGGTAATGTGCCAATGTCGTAACAAGGCTTGTGGGAGGAACATATCATGCATAAGCATGAAAACCCAATCATCACGCTCATCAATCGAAGGATCGATTTTTTCATTTTGTCAAATATAATAGGAATAATGGCTCATTTTTACACATATAAGCAATCATTAAACTTTAAAAAGTAATGCCTAGTGAAAGCATTCAAACCCACTTAAAGCTGCTTAGCAGGTTTTTCCTTTCCAGTTGTACTCTAATACCTAAAGTATACTACTACAATATATTTCTGAAGGGTTAAAACCATAAAATAATTATAAATTCTATACTTGGCCCTCCTATATTCACTTCTATAAAAGTACGTCAAAGATATTGGTCTATTTTATAAGTAACCAAAAAGTTCTAAAATTAAAAAAAATACTTCTAATAAACTGTGACACAGGGTACTTTGTAAAGATAATGGCAAGAGCACTCAGGAGGCTGAGAAGGGAGATCGCCTTGAGTTCAAGGCCAGCCAGGGCTCACAGTGAGTTCAAGGCCAGCCTGAACCGCAAATTGAGACCGTGTCTCCAGAAATTGTCTAAAAGTAACAGTATACTTTAAAAAGTTTTCATTCAAAGTTTCAGAGAGAAGAAATGTAAAAGCATAGAAAACAAAAATATCCCTGGCTCCCAAAAAGAACTAGAAGACAAAAAAAAGGAGAAATTATCAAGTATAAAAAGGGAAAATGTAGATAAATTAACAAATAAATTTGTAGTAAGATGTGATTAATAAATAGAAAAGAGATTCTATGATGAAATTATGTTTTTCACAGGTACTGGAAATATGGCTTTTGAGGTTTTCTTTTTAATTCGTTCATGGAAATTGTACAACCTTCTCTGCTCAGTGAAGTTCAAAGGGGGAGAATATTAATCTATAAATCCCTAGTGATTAATGCTAAAGATGGGATATTTTAATCATCTTACTCATCATTTCACACCATAATTTAAATCACTTGAGAAATTTTGCTTTTCATTTCAATGTGTTACTCTCCTCAAATCTGGAGTCTTTCACAAATTTTAACTGGAAAATGATAAGAAAAATTAGTTTGGAAGTTGAATAAATATTTAAATATGAATATTAAAGCAAAATTATTAAAGTCATCTTTTCAACTTTCTTTCCTGTACTGTACACTTGAAATTAATTCATATTACAAAAAATGTTAACAAAAAATATTTAAATAACTATTTTTGTTTTGAAAACTATTTTTTCTGCATTTATTCATTTTGAATAAATTGAATATTAATATCCTCTACTGTAATATGGATGACTGCTTGGTTACCAGTCTTTCAAAGAATCAGATCCTTATACCTAACCATTTTTAAGACTCTCATCTCAGACACACGTCTTATGTAACATACTACCAATTCCAAAATGCTCTAAAATATATACCTACATCAAAAAAGTTAGTATGTGCTATGGTTTGGGCAAGTGCTCCTCACAGGTCCATGTGTTAAAGGGTTGATCTTCAACCAGTGGACTTATTGGGAGATGGTGGAACCTCTGAGTCATGGAGCTCAGTGGGAGGATTTCTGGTCTTGCAGGGTGTGCCCTTCAGGGGAACTGAGAATCTGGCCCCTTTTTTCTGCTCTCTTTTTCATGTCCCAACCACGAAGTGAGAAGCTCTGCTCCTCCATGTGGTTCCCACAATGAGACCTACCTCACTACAAACCGAAAAGCAATGAGGCCAACAGAACATGGACTAAAATCTCCAAAACCAAGAGCCAAAATCAACCTTTACATTTTACAAGTCCATTATCTTGGGACTTTTGCAACAGTAACAGAAAACTGACAAACATAGCACATAAACTAAAGATATGTATTTATATAGACAGCAGGTGGTATGGACTCTTTATAGACTCCTTCCAAAAACTCAATAATCCTTCAAAGGTGTAAGAGACACTGGGTGGGAACCACTAATTCAGAAGTCAGCTTTAAAAAGCTATAATACATTCAAGTTTATTTAGTGCTTCCTAGTTTACAACCAGGTTGACATACAAACACAGAAGGTGGACAAGAGCAAAAATTCCCATTTTACAAATAAGAAGATTGAAGTCTGGAGATTAGGCATTACACAGCTTAGCAAGAAAAATGCTAATGAACAGCAGGTCTTCTATTATTTATTAACTAATTTAATCTTTTTATCCTTAAAACTTATTCATCTGGTCATCTGGAACAGTTGTGCAGTAATTTATATAAAATCAACATAACAAACATACTTGAATAAACAATGCAGAAAGAGATAAATCATTTGAATTATGCCTATTTGGACCATCTAAAATCTTGGTTACAGTTCTATACAATAATCATTTTTAGGGTATTAAAAGGTAGAATGAGCTAAGATATGCTAAACTGATAAGTATATCTTTAGAAAAATGTTAAGAAATAGTAAGACAGCAAATTTTCAAACACTGCAAAATTTTTAAGTTCTATTTTTTTTTAACTTTCACTTTTACTTGTCATATATAAACTCAGAAATTAAATAAATTCACTTGTCTGGTGAATTTCTTAATGATAGCAACAAGATCAGGTAAGTGTTGTAATATGCTTGAACAGAATTCATTAATTAGTTAAGTGATAAATATTTCATTTTTAGAACTTGAATAAGGTGATATGCAAAAAAAAAGCAGTAAATATTAACCAAAGGTTATCAAAAGAACAGCAAAAAGTAATGAAACTGGAAGTGGAATACATGCTTTAAAGCATATTACACTGGAATTTAAAAGACAGTTATTATATTTTCAAGGTATGATATTAAGATGGTGTTTCTTCTGGCCTCATACCAAAGAACCATAAAGAAGCAAGTTAAAATAGTGATGAAATAAAATGCTCACAGGTTTGTATCTCAGTGCATCTCTGTAGGATCCAAACAAAGCAGCTTGTGCCCTAAGAAAGGCCCTAGCTACTCCATCACCCGTAGCTGTAGACTGCTTCTTCAGTTTATTTTTCAAGGCCGAGACCTGCGTGACAGAGAGGAACAGTTAAATTAACACCTCAGAAATTGGTACAGCGAGGTACGAACCCAATCAGCAGGCAGACCACAGAGTCTGCAGGTCAGCCAAAAATTCATCCTCCTCCCTGATAGCTTATCTTTTTAACTGCGGAGAGCACCTGCTGGTCTGTTAATTGAAACGAAAGCAGGAGAGGATAGTAACGTGCTAATGCAAATTGGTTTATGCTCTCTTTTTTTTCCCAAGGCCTCTTGACATAAATAAGATTTAATTATTTTACAGTAAACTGCTTGTGAGCCACTTTTCTGCAGATTTTTAGGAAATTACAACGTGTGTCTACTTGTTCTGAAGTGAAGCTGGTTGGCTATCATTCATTTCTGCTACGTAAGGTTATTTGTTATGACTCCTCTGGGATTGCTTACTATTTTATTTTACTTTTGGAAGCCTCATTTGCATGTGTAGTTTTCCAGTGAATAGTTTTGTCATTATTAGAAAAAAAAAAGGCAGGGGGGTAGAAAGTTATTGAGGCCATGCTATGAGTGGGGAATTATGTTATACAAATGTTATACACTGTCTCAACTTCACAACAGTCTTCTAAGACAACCATTCATAATTCCATTAATGAATGAAGAAACAGAGGCACCAAGACATGCATTAAAATCAACACATAAGCTTAAATACTACATAGTTTCTCTTACATGAAAAACTAAAGGATAAATGAAAGTGTGAAGAAGATAACACAAAAAAGAAAGCAAAAAGTTATTGTAATTCAGCATGGACAATGTATCTAAAAGTGCTTGACCTAGTATAATTATCTTAATGTGTTTCATGTTTTCTGGCTTATTCGTTGGGGTGTTAAACTGTATATATGATAATTAACATTATAAGGACTTACAAATAAATGAAATCTGATGCTGGCCAAATAAAAGGGGGAATAGAATGAAGGGGGGAAAAAAAGAATTGAAATGTGTTATGTGATGTATAGATTCCCTACAAAGGATGTAATCATTATGTACTGCAAAAACGTACTAATACAATTTAAAAATAAAAAAATGAAGACATGCATTAATCTGCACTCACTACGTAGCTAATAATGGGCAAATCTATGGTATAAACTCAGTCTATCCAGTTTCTTCCAATACCACATGCTTGGTTTGAATTCAGTGTCAATCCCTCATGCACCAGTAACAGGAATAAAAACTAATTTTTTTAAATAAAAGAAAAACTTATCTAAGCATCTGCATAATTTTAAAAAGCATTTAAATTTATCATAATTTTTCATATATAATCCATCCTTTAATTTCAAGTGCTACATACATAGAAAATTATATTCAGGAATTGCTCTTAGATTATTTTTTAAGTGGCCTCATACCCCTGATATACTCTTATTTTTTTCAAGGGGAAGAAGATAGTATCCTCCTGTGTACTCAATTCACTTCACAAATTCCTTCTACATAAATAAAAACTATACTTCATACACCTAAAAATGTTGATGTCATTTAGTCTCTCTTCAATATTTAAAATAGAAACATGAAGTTGTGTAACAATTCATTTTCTTAAGGAAAAAAAATTAAATGAGACAAATTCTAATTGGATTGTTCCCTTTAAAATAGAGTATGTTCTTATATACATGAAACTACCAAATAATAAAAGTGTCGTTTAGCCTTTACATAAATATATGCAAAAAAGGAATATTTTTATTTCCTTATACAAGCAGTCCTGACTACTCTTGTAGATGATGATTGTAATTGAAGTGTCAACCTAATTAACAACTAAACTCTGAATAATGCTAATGAGAAATGAACACAGCGTCAGAGGAAAGACCAGCTCTACAGGTGATAAACCTGCACAGGAGTGACATTTTCTAGTGTAAAGTCACAGTTGCTGTGATCTGATCAAAGAAGCGGACCCCCATTGGGTCCAATTATAACCATAGTTTTGAAAAAATTATTGAGTTATGATGTTCATAATCTATGCAGAAAGGCCTTTGCAGTATAGGTCTTCTCCCCAAAGCTGTGATCTTTTCAATTTATATCCAAGCTCCAAAGATTCAGATAAAAGTTTAGAGCCTAATTCATTTAGCCCACAAAGTGCATAAACCAGCATTCATTTAAAAAAGAGTTTTTATTATTAAAATCCGACTTCAGTAAATGCACACTTTAAGGTAATCCACATAATCAAACCATAATACAGAAAAAGAATGCAAAAATAAATCTCTAACTTAATGCCTTTTATTGTGGTTTGAAATAGTTATTTTTTCCTAAATTTTAAATGCCCTTAAAGAAAAAGCCGTGGGAATGAATATCACTATATATATTTAATTATCAACCCCCCAATAAAAGGAATATGTTGCTAATTTCAAAAAATTATTGTTAACAGCAAATGTTTGGAATTTTTGGAAAAATTTGCTTTAGAAAAGAAAAAATAATTTAAAAAATCATGCCTTATGTCTGTGCAAAAGAAAATCCCTCAAAGTGTACTTTTTTTAATAAAACAAGAAACTGCTAATTCAGTTCTCCACAAATTCAGTTCTTAGGACAGTCATGACAGTCAGGCTCACAGATAATAGAGACAAGTCAAAGCACTTCTTAGTCTTCACTATAACATGCTCTTGGCTGCACAGTTGCTGCTTGAGCCATGCAGGAGTACAAATCACACTGTCACAAGCGCTTCTGACCAAATCCTAAGTATGCAGCCTTCCTTTCCAAAAGTAGTCACCCAGGAAGCTTCTGAGCTCCTGGTTGGTATGTGGACTATAGGAAAGAAAAAGAATCGCGCCCTAGAATTGTGCCGTCCAAAAAGGCAGCCTTCAGATACATGAGCAAATGACATGTGTCTAATCCAAATTCAGATTTGTTCTAAGTGCAAAATAAAAATTGTATTTAAAAGACTTAGTACAAAGAAAACTCATGAATAATTTCTATATTGATAATACTTTGAAATAATACTGTGACTATAGAGTTAAGTAAAATATATCATTAAAATAAATTTCACCCATTGCTTTTAACTTTTTAATGAGACTACTAGAAAAGTCGTATTATATTACTATTGAACAGTGCTATTTTACATAAGTATACTATCTAATTTCATGCAAATATGTGACATTAAAATTTGGCTAGAAAAAATATGCTTACATTTTTCCTTTGCCTATTTATACATTATTTCGATTTTTACAAATTACACCAAAAGTGTTTTTCCCTGACCTATTCTAGGCTACAACTGTCAATCGATTTCAGGTTGTTCCTGTTTTCAGAGAACAGAATAGCTGAGTTAAGTGTTTTTATATATAAAAATGAATGCTCAAAAATAGTCTGTAAAAATGAAATGATTTTTAAAAATCGGTTTTAGATATAAGGATATAGAATCTAATATGAAATGATTGTGTCATGTTGTTGTTTTCCTGGCCCTTAGATCACTGGAGTAAATTATCACCAGTTACCATTGCCCTTTGCAGTGCTAATTAGCACTTAGTTTTTAATCTATAAAATTAAGATGTCTCTTCTCTACTTTTTCAATACCTGGCCCACTTTAATTTCCAGACTTCCACACTCAGTTATAAAATAAATGCACATCTTCTCATAAAAATTTAAAGCTTATACTCACACATGACTGAATTCAGAGAAGCACTTGCAACTTCAGTCATATGGCCAGCATAACACAGTCCTCTTAATACGAAGAAGCATCAACTGTTTTCTCTTTTTATTTTAAGAAAGTAAGCTAGTACCAACCTCCCATGGCTAAAGATTCCTTCAAAACTGACACTGCATTTTATTGTTTCTAGAAAGTTTTCGGTCTATAAGTAATTTTTTAGTCAATTATTATACTAGGCCAAAAAATAAACGATTAAAAGAAACTTCAGAAATAAACATCATTTCGTTGCTCTTATCAAGTGTTTAAATTCTTTTCATGAAATGGGAATGTGGGCCTCTAAGCAGTCCACAGAAGGAATTATAACCTAGATTTAGCACAGTGGGAGTTCACTGCAGCATGAGTAATATTACCACAAGCTCTCCACTTTTACCCTCTTAGCACTGAAGTGACTATGAATCAGAGGAGGGAATTGCATGAGTAAACAGAGCAAACAGGTATAAATTAAGAGTCCAAGCCAGCCACGTGCACATGGTCTAAATAATGAAGTAATAATGCAAACCAGGTAAGTCAGAAAGGCAGAGCACATAAAAGGGCTGTTTTTCAGAGGGGTAACATTTTTCTCTTTCTTGACTTCTTCATCCATCTTTGCAGTAAAAAGAAGTAAGTGCTGTACCTAAAAAAACTTATTCTCTTTTTAGATTACAAAGAGAAACATCATGGTTAAAAAAAGAAGGATAAAAATAATTGTTCAAAAGTATTTAGATAATAATATTTAGATAATCTATACAAGTTAAAATATCCCTATAGTGTTTGTTGTGTTAGTACATGTTTGCAGTATACAATGATTACATTTACGGTGGGGACTTGGAACATGTACACACACATCTTAATTCTCCTTTTGCCCCCTAGCCCTCCTTCCTGTTCTGCCCTGCTTTTTTCTGGTTTTTGGTTTTTTTTGTTTTGGGGTTTTTTTTTTGGTGCTGGGAATCGAACTCAGGGCCTTGTGCTTGGAAGGTAAGCACTCTAATCACTGAGCTAAATCCCCAGACCACTTCCATGCACTTTTCATCTCTTGGTCTTCCTCCCATTTGCAAAATTCCTATTTCCATTTTTTTCTTTCAATTTTTTTTATTCCCTTTCCCTCCTCTCCCTCCTTCCATATCTCGTTCCCCCTTCCCATTTTTAAAGATCTCCCTACTTCCCATTATCTATCTTTTATTTTGTCCTTTATTTATATTTTGGATTTAGCTTTTGTGTCTAAGTACCTCCACTAATATTATGGTCTCGAGCATTCATTTTCCTACACATGAATTCATTTTGCTACAAATGCCTTGAGTTTATCCTTCCTTATGGCAAAGTAACACTCCACCGGGTAAAAATAACACATTTTCTTCATCCATTCATGTGTTAATGGACAAATAGGCTGTTTCTGAGATGAAGCAATTTTAAATTGTGCTGCTACAAACATGGGTATGCATATGTTACTGCAATATGATACCTTCACCTCTTATGGTCAATAAATACATGAAAAAATGTTCGACGTTGTTGGCCATTAGATAAGTGCAAATTAAAACAACACTGAGATTCCATCTTACTCCAGAAAGAATGGCTATCATCAAGAAATCAAATAACAACAAATGCCGGCCAGGCTGCAGGAAGAAAGGAACTCTTCCACATTGTTGGTGAGAACGTAAACTAGTTCAACCACTATGGACATCAGTGTGGAGATTCCTCAAAAAACACAAACTAGAAACTCCATTTGACCCTATAATGTTTTTAAATTTCTTTGTATGTAACTAAACTGTACCTTAGAAACTGTATACATTTAGAAAAGCTAATTTCAAATGATCATCTGCTTTAGGAGAAAGGTATAAATCTGAAAACTTTTATTCCTGTGAAACATGTTTATCGTATGAATTAGATATTATATTACTATAGTTTTTAACCTTTCTAATGTTCAGTTTCAGAAACAAAATTAATAATTCCCTCATTACATATTAATATTCTAACAAGCTTCTCTTTGAGGATTAAAATAGTAAACTTTAACATTTATTTAATGAAAAGCATATGACATAGTTATCTATAAAGGGCATCACTACTGTGTTTTTGTATGCTTAAATTATGTATCAAACACTAATTAATATGATAGCATCTATACCTATTCCCTTTCAGAGGCTTCTTAATGTTTAAAAAAAATTGCTCTTACCCTTATCTACTGTAGTTTGGACCTGAAATGTCTCCCGGATGCCCATGTGTTAAAGTTAAGTCCCCAGCCTCCGGGGCTACTGAAAGGTGGTGGAAGAACCCTCAAGTGGCAAGCCCTACTTCAGAGACATTAAGTCACTGAGATAGGCCCCCAAAGGGGTGAGTGTGACCCTGGCCCCTTGTTTCTCTCTGCCTCCCAGCTGCCATGAAGTGAACAGTTTTCTCTGCCAGGTGCTCCCACCATGACAGACTGCCTTGCTACAGACCCAGGAGGAACAGAGCAACCAACCACAGGCTGAAACCTCTGAACCCAAGAGTCCAAATCAAGCTTTCTTCCTTCTAAGTTGTTTATCTCAAGTATTTTGTCACAGTGACAGAATGCTGCCACTCCACCTCAAGCTCAACACATTGGAGTCACTTCTCTTCACCAGGCACTCTAACAGGAACACTGTATCCTCCTCCATCCTTGCACATGCCCCATATGCAATAAATCATCAAGGCCTTCTCTGATACACCTTGCAAATCTCTCTACTTTTCTCTGAGTCCTTGCTGTTAACACGTTCAAGTAACTACTATCTTTTACCATGTCTACTGCAATGATCCCCTAACCATGTTTCTGATTTAAATCCAGTGATCTTTATGATCTAGAATTCAGGATATTTTTGTAGCTCAATGTTAACACTATTCTTCTGCATAAAATCTTCACTGAAATGTGGCATATATATACAATGGAATACTATTTGGCTACCAAAAAAAATGAAATCGTGTTATTTATAGGAAAATGGATGGTACTTGAGACCATAATGTTAAGTGAAATAAATGAGATACAGAAAGTTAAATGTCAATGGTCTCCTTTATATTAGAAACCTAAAACATAAATAAATAAAAGAGAAAAATAAAGGAGAGATGCTAGGAAACACAAAGGCAGACTTGTTGGAGATGGGGGAAAGGAAATCGGGGGACAGGGCAAAAGGAAGGATGGTTAAAGTGATTGAAAAGGATCAATACATGCTATGTACAACTACCAATTCCCCAAAATAAGTGTAACTATTATGTATTGCAAATAAACACTAAACAAAAACTTCACTGAATTTTTGATAAAATTCAAAGGTCTTTACATGAACTACATGTCTTTTATGACCACCTCTCATGTATAACTCTCTCTTTTATTCACCACACTACAGCTAGAGACCTCTCCTTTTCTTAAATTCACCAACCTTTTCCCCAAAGCACAACCTTTATACATGCTTTTCCTCTTCCTACTTCTCTGGGCTTATTCATACTCATCATTCTGGCCACTTCTGCAGAAAGATATTTCTGACACACTGAACTTAAACATACCACAAAAATCTGACCTGAGTTTGTAGACTAGTAAGAATGGCACCTCAGCTTAGCTAGAATTATTTTTACTTTAGTTTACTGGTAGCAGAGATAGCTATCGGTCCACAGGCATCCAATCTCCCTTTCTTTGGTAATGGAAATCTCAAGTTTTGGTTGGTACACTGGTGACCTAGCTATTTCCCAATATCCCTTATGACTTGGTGTAGCCTCATGGCTGGGTTTAGACAAATGGAATATGAACTGAGGAAAATGACTCTTTCAGGTATTCCCCTAGAAAGATGTGAGCGCCCGCCCCTAAATCTCCTCCTCTATTCAGGGCAAGGCAGACAGAGAGCAGCAGAGAGCTACCTTTAACCTGGAGATGGATATCTGGTGTTGAGGATGATTCTTGCCCCACAGTGCTGGACAGCTTTGCTCTTAACTATTACACGACAGAGAAATAAATTTCTCATTAGATCTGAGACTTCATGTTTAGGTTTATCTGTTACGGGAGGTTGGCCTATGCCCTAATTAATACACTACCTAAAAAGCAAACAGTTAGAAAGGGTATATGAGACATATGAAATAAGAATAGGAACCATACTGACACCTGAAATCTCGCCTTTAGTGCAACTGACAGCACCTGGGCCCTGCCAGGCCACAGGAAAAAAAGAATCCTCAGGTTTACAGACGTTACTATTCGATTAGATAAGAACACCCACGCTCTCGAGTCAATACAATTCCACATAAGTCAACTCTCCACTGTAACACAGAGGCACACACTTTATTTTCCCTACGTCAGTGATCCCAGAACAAGACCAGTCTACCTATCTCACCCTTAGTGTCAGGAGTCCCGTATTACTCTCTTCCACTACACCTTATTTCTTTTGTTAAATAATTTTTATCTCAATTTGTAATTCTAGATGTGTATTTGTTAACACAACATAAGAGCCATGAAATCGGCATCTATGTTTTCTCATTCGCCACTACATCCCGAGCTCTTAGCACGATAGGGGCATACAGTAGGTGCTTCATAAATAATTTGCTCAATCAATGAGTGACTGAATGAGTACCAATGAACGAATTAATAACTTGTTCCCAGCACACTTTTACATTTATTTCTCAAGTTTAGTCAAGCAAAACATCTGTGATGAGCATAGTTTGTTTAAAAGTTCACCAACTTACGATACTGGCAGGACTTGGAAACAGCTATTGTGACAGCGTGCTCAGTATTACACAGTTTTTCGCATATAGAAAAGTCAAGAATTCACAGGACTAGAATAAACTGCAAATCATTTTAAAAGCCAAAAATCAAGGTTTGCCCTTTGAAAAGATATCAGCAGTAAGGAAAGCGAGAAGCAGGCTCGTAAAATAATATAGAGTGGGAAGGGGTGGATTAGAAGAAGGCTAGAAAGCCAAGAGGATGCCAAAGGACTTCATGAGCACTTAAAATCACGAAAACAAACGCACAGTAAATCATCTACAGAAGTGGTAAAAGTACAGAGACACAAATGGAGGAGTTACTAAAGCCTGGATCACTATGATGGGAGGGAGATTCTTTTATTCAGTCGTAGCACTTAACAAAGATCTTTGAAATGTCTGGAAGCACATTTAAAGTTTAGGGGTTTTGTTTCATTTTGTCTTTGCATTTAGGGCTTGTGTTTTTTAAAAATATACTATACACCAAGAAAACAGTAGAGAAATAATAAGATCTCTAATATTTTACCTACAAACAAAAATATCTATTTTGTAAATAATCACATCTCTGAAAATAAACACTTGAAAGAACAATGAATTTCCACAGACAGTGTGCAGAAGTATGATGATTGCCATTTTACAGAGATAGGAAATAAAAGGTACTTACAGACAAAAAAAGTATAATTATTTATTTTTGCCATTGGGGACTTTTTAAAATTAGTACCTGCTTATGATGCATAATATGTTCATCACTGACACATACACATCTTAGTCCTTTTACTTCCCCTTCCCACCCCTTCTCCCTCCCTCCCTCCGTCCCTAAATCCACCCCATCTGCGAGAGGTCTACCTCTGTGTTTCCTATCAACTATCAAGAAAGTATATTTAAATATGCTTGCAAGTTTCTTCTCTTCATTATTATGAAAGTCAAATACAAATACCCTTATAAAATATTCTGAAAGATAACTCTAAATAGGGACTTGAACGGCAAACTTCTATTACAAAAGATAAAAGAAGTGCAATTTTATTTCCCTTCGCCAACCGTTTACTGAATGCCTACTCCTAGCAGACATTACTGTCTCCTGTATGAAGGCTGTATGGCGGGCGCAATGCACAGCCAGGTGCCTGAACCTGAACAGCTCGGAACGTGGAGGGAAAGCGCCTGCGCAGGACTGCACTTCCCCGGGGACAGAGTGAAAGCACAATCTGGCTCCTGAAGTCTACCCTAAAAACTAGATAAAATACACTACAAACTTGGCTACAAGCTGAATAAAACTGTATCATCTTTCTCACAGTGCCACCCTGGAAATTTGTTAGGGACTTCACTTATCATTAGACACTACAGGATTATGGCCGACTGTCGCAAACCTGGAATTAATATAAATATTCTCTGGGGCCTTTTTATTCTTTGTAATATATATTATGACATTTAACATGTTAAACCTTCATTTTAGATTAGAGGAAATATTCAGTGAACTAAACACATCTATTGATAATTTGCATGGCTGTAAGAATTTGGTTTACATTCTTTAATACTTTTTAAAAGTTGATTTAAAAATTCTCTGAGACAATTCTTTTCTAAACTCATTCCTAATAAACTCACTTGAATGTAGGTATCCAAAAATCTTATGTAAAGTCAAAATTTTAGGAGTTTTCTCTAATTCTTTAGGCTTATATAATTTTGGTGATACCAAGTAATTTGTATCTCTTCACATCACAAGAAAGCCATTAACATATTCCTTCATATAATGCTTCATATAACACTTGAAAGATGCATGGTATTTTCAATAAGACCATTTTACAATAAAGTCTTTCTAATGTTTTAGTAATTAGAAATGCTTTATAACAAACATTATTGTCTTATTAAATATTGTGGTCTACAGTGAACTATACTCCTAAATATACTATATTTTCCTTATATACTCACATAAAAGAAAATAGAAAATTATTTTCCAACAGTATTATGTACAAAATGAAAATGAAATTTTAAACACAGGGCTGATAATTTAAACGGAATACATCATATTGATATCTCCTTAGTAAGATTATAATGGCAAATACGTTTCTACATTAAATTTTAAATGTTATTATACTGTACAGCGGATTTATATGAGCGCAACCATAGTTTAGTGTTTGGGGCATAGGTCTGAGGATCAGTCTGTAGGACCCAAAAGGTTTAGATACACAATTAGCCGTGTATTTTCTGTGGCTTGATTTTCCTAACTAAAATAGGGATAAGCACTGGGACCTACCTCAGAATATTTGTTTTTTTAATCCAGTGTGTTAAAATTATTTAAAGACAGTTAAGCAATGCAGGTCAAAATTTGCTTGCCTATTTTCATGAATACTATAATGAGTGTAGCATTTTTAGATGTCAATTCTAACCTGCTTCTACATACAAGAGTTAGTTTCTGTTTACTTTACTAAACACATGAGGATAGATTTCCTGAATCTTGCTATATAATTCTACTTACCAGCTCCATTTCCAATAAATGGATTACCCTCTTAACTATTTTTGAAATACTAATACTTATCCAAATTACTTTTAAAAATATTGATAATGAAAAAATTCAAATGAGCAATAATACCTTAGAAGTACATTTTAAATTACTATATAATCAAAAGTAAATTTGTGTATATGTGGAGAATGGGAAGTTTCAACAGTCTGTTATCTTAAAATGAACTCAACCAAGGTTTTAGACGTTACATTTAACTCAAGTGGGTTTTTTTCCCCATCCTTTTAAACATACCAAAACTATTTGATTGACATTTACATAGCCCTATAATTTACTATTTTATTTCAAAACAGTCAAAATACATGTTTGAAGATGTCTTTAGATAGCCACTAAAAATATAGTCATAATATATCCATACATAAAAACAAGTATATTTTAATGCATCCACTACTTTTAAATACTCTATCATGTAATAATCCATATCATTAAGCACGCTCCCAATAAAAATATTTGTATTTTTTGTTTTAATAACACAAATCTATAGGGAAATGATGAAATCAAAAAACAAGTGTTCTTGTCAGAAGACAGGAAGAGCGTTTTTCTCCCTCCCTTGAGGAAAACAAAGGATTCCTGAAAGCTCTGCCCTGATTTATTTTTCCAATTTTAAATACCTTAAGAGTAGCGGAACTGCTACTGGCATGGTAGTATTTCTAACAGTCAATAAATCTAAAATATTATGTGTGAATATTGGAATGAAGCCATTAAGAAGATTACAGCATGCAACACAGCAGAGGGTCCACAGGAAAAAAGAACTAGTAATTCAGGACAACTGTGACCAATGACCTTTGAACAGCCAAGATCACTGGTCAGTCTGACACAGTAATAGAGTGCACATGCATAGAAAGTCATCTAGCCTGTAAGGATAATTTAAATGCTTCAGTGGATGATTTTAAAAAGGCCCTCCATTTAAATCTCAGTTAACTTATTAAACAATCAAACAATAACTAGAGCAACATTTCTCAGGGTTCTAGTATACTTTATTAATTCAAATGACACGCAAAAATTCAGTACGATCACTTGTGATTTTAATACATCTCGTTTAAAATATCTGCCATTTTACAAATATGCTGTGATACTTCATCATCTTTCCTCCAGAACTATAAGCTTTGGAAAACTGATGAAAAAGGTAAATTTATTGGAGAAGGATTGAATAATCACTTAAAATATATATTTACTATAATTTTAAAGCATCTCACACTTTTAACAAATGGTCCTAGCTCTATCTCTGAGCTAGATTTGTTCAGTTTTCAGATTTGTCTTTATGTCTGTGGTCTTCAATTTCAAGCATCTATATAATTAATCTACACTATGTTTCAATGTTTCTTTTCCCCTACTGTTTAAATAGTCCAGTTATGCTCACTTATACAGTTGCTTATGGGTAAACTACATGATCTCTTCTGTCATCTTATAGACATTTTGTTACTAGTATCTAACACCTCCATATATTTAAATAATTGTTTTAATTACCAAACTAACTCTATTCTACTATTCAATTAAAAAAGAATCACCCATGAAAAACCTCATTTTAAAGTTCTTCCCAAGAAATCTTTTCACTAAAACTGACTGTAAAACTTTTAATATCATATACAGAAAAGCTAAATTTCTCTCTTTCTCTTATTACTTCTTTGTAATAATCCTTTCTCAAGGCCTTAACTGCAAGAAACATGCAAAGAAAAACATTCTTAAACGTTGGGATTCTATTTTAATAATTATTTCTCTATCTACTGTAGAATACTTTGATGGATTTATAAATGAATAATTATTTGTAGCAGTTTCTGCAAAGTTTTATAACAAAGTAATCTAGCTGTAATGAGCTAAAAAGAGAATACACAGTAATTGTTCACTTGCCTGAGTTTGGATTTTTTCACACCTACCATAAATTTTACTACAGCAAGATAAAGCAGGTCAGTATAATGTACTTCAAGGTCAACAAGTATTTAGGGTATTTATGGGCATAAATTATTTTACTTTGAAATCATATTTTTATCACAACAACAATCAAGGCTAGTATTGCTCTATTTTTCTGAATTTGGGATTTTTAAATTCACTTTCTCGAACTCCTTAATGATGAATTTCAAGGTACTTGTAATTTATTGAAAAATATATTTGGAGGTTTTCTAATTCTCCAATTTTAATATCCATTTAAAGAATGGATACCTTCACTTTTTAAAGAGGATTATTTTAATTTAGAGCTGTTACAAAAATCTTTTTATGTAGTCATTAAATATACTATTTACAGAAATACAACTAGTTTTCACTTTTGCCTATACCAAGGAAAATTAAGGCAAAAAATATATTTTTGGAGAGTAACATGCAATCCAGAATACATCCCATTATAAGCTAGAGACACCCATGCGCACACACGCACACACACACCCTTTGCAAGATCAAAGACTAGAAGAGAACTGGCACTTAATTTATCAGCCTTTACAGACAAAAGAGAGTTTTCGTCATTTCAAAAGGATCAGATGTCTTTTATGACAAACTGGGTTTGCAGTTTAATTTACAAATAGAATTCTAAGTAAGCAGTCTTTGCTCTGCCAAAGCAAATGACAAACAGTGTAGGTTTTCATTCTTGCAGCCCTCAGCAGGATAGAAAAGATTAAAATAAAACTGAAATAATTTAGAGAAAACAAATAAATGTTTCAGAAAGTTGAGGGAGATCAAAGCCAGAATTTTCTGACCCCAACTGTACAAGCATTTCTTATTATATTGACCAGTGCCATCAGATCATTAATTAAAAGGAAAAGCGCTGGCAGGTGGCAGGGAAGCAAAAGCCGATAATTGGCCCCCTTCTTCTTCTTGCCTTCAAAAACTCTCATTCTTTTGCAAGACATGCCACCAGGCAGACAGAAATGCTTACTTTGTAATATAATGATTAAGATGAGATGAAGAGACTTACATTTAAAGAAATTCTGCCTAATGAATGCATCTAGGTTTTTAATTATGGTCCTACTCTCACAATAAGGAATATGACATTCCATTCAACATCTCCTCCATTGCCAAAAGGTAAAAATATTAAAAATAGAACCTACATTGACTCCTCTTTTGACAACCCTTTTCTTTCAAATAAAAGTGAAAAAAATAATTTAGTAACTCAAGGGTCCATGAGAAAATATATGTTTGCCCAAAAACAGTCTTCGGACTTACCACATCAATTGGTAGATTGCTCAAGTCGTTAAATGGTGACTCTAAAGTGTTTGTATCAACATTTAACATAACCACATCTTCCAATGATTTACTTTTCACTCTCTGTTCAAAAAACACAATTATAAAAATTTTTATTATTCATAAATTTATTTTCCACAGAAAACTAAGAGGTTGGAAACACAAAAATTATGTTAATGCACAAATCTTGTGAAAATAAAAACAGGAAAGTCTGACATTATAAAAGAATATAAATAGTTTTACCTTGATTATAACACATTAAAAAGGATTTGGCAGCATTGTTCAAAATAGAATACTTGTTAATCTAACAGTGAATTAATTTAACTATGAAAGAGAAAGCACAACACCAAGACATTATAAAATAGGTACTATTGCATTAAGCTGTACAAAACTGGAGACTTTAAAATTTATCAGTTCAATATCAATCCTATAATACAGGAATTTGCGCCCAGCTCTACACCTATTTTTAGCATAAATCATATTCCAAGGACAACATAATCCAATAACCATAACTAAAGTATTAAACTATATTTTAAATGAATAAATGATGATGAAGATGGACAGTGGAATAAGAACAGAGAGGGTAGTAATATGGGATTTATTATTAGTAATACTCCCCCATAAATTCCAATGTAAATAATCACATTTAATAGTCCATCAGATTGACTATTTTGTCTTACTTATTTGAAAACTTAGTAAAAATAGTCAAAGTGTCTCACTAGGTCCACAAATTAGAATTTTATCAAATTTTTCATCTTTAAATAGAGGAAACATTTAGCTTCTATTGATTTATTCTTAATTACTTATGGCTCATTTTTCCTATTTAAATTAATATATACTTAAATAATTGGATTATTTTCATCTCATTTAAAATACAGCAAATGCTATTACTCCTCAGTGATAAGTAATGTGCTTGTTAATGGATCACATCCACGAATTTAGAAATCCATAATTGTACAGGTCAACTAGTCATATGTCAATAACTAATTTCAGTGTGATATTTTTAAAGTGCCATCCTAGAATAACAGTTACACAATAATTATTATTACTTAAATGCCTTAAATCTTAAAGTGACTCATATAATTATTTTGTATCAACTGAAATTCCTCTGATCCATTTACAGTTTCAATTTGCTGCATTTTTAGTAGAATAGTAAATCTTCTAGGGAAATGATAATGTAAGGAAGATAATTTCTATGTGTTAAGAAATAATTACATACCATGAGGATTGTCAGGAAGACATATGATTCTAAAAATCTCTCTTGTAGAAGACATTGTAATTATTATAAAGAAAGACTTAAAAGATGGCAGCTTCTAAGATATTAGAAGAAAATCATTGCTAGTGATACTATTAATAGTACTGCAAAAACTTGAACACATACTCATTTGCTTTCTATATATATGTAAAAAGGTTTAAGAACATAAATCTGAGCTTATGTATAAATTAACTACAGAATAACTACGATATTATTAGTAGTATTATAATATTTTACAAGCAAAATTATACCTACCCGAATGGCATTTTATGAGAAAAGTATGTTACAACTACAATATCTATCTTCATATTTAAGTTGTGTTTATGTCAGAAACTATAAGGATAATCTAGAAACTTGATATATTTTTAAGGAAATATATGAACTTGTACAAAGAGGCAGGATAATAGCTATGTGCCTGCCAGGTTTTTAGTAATGATACTAGCATTAAAGTCTAAATAAATTGGTATTAATATGAAATGTACTTTTTTTAAAATTGCTTCTAATTTCACAAAATCATATAATAGCTGAATATTAAATTTTGTTCAAGGTACTACTCAAGAGGAATAGAAAAACATATTAATTTCTAATCAATAGACTTGGAGTCCCTTAACATTAGAGCTACATAAGCAAAAAAAAAAAAAGGAAAAATAGTATGTAATTCAAATATTTTTAAAATAAAATTTAATTAGTATCAATATTTTATCTATTTTTCTTTCAAAATTAAACTTTACCTATGTTTTTTCTAAATAGGCATGGAAAGTCATAAATGACACCCCTCTCTGTCTCATAGTTCTACGTCTCAGTTTTATATCTTGCTATGATATGTAAAATTAAATGTGAGAGAATATGAAAAAAATTGCCTTTTTTCTTCTGGAATAAGAAAATAGCATTGTACATAGACTGAAAGGCTTATTAAGAACAAGAGTAAGAAGTTAAGAGTCAGTTACTCCTTTTCTCTCTGTATTTAACCCATGAGGGTACAAGCGTACATTAAGCTCACTGACACAAAGACATGACACAGCAGCAGCACTCACATGAACTCAAGAAGCTGAGTCGACATTTCATTTAGAATCCTTTGTACATTAAAACAAATAACACAAACCTCATATTTGTAGCGCCTACTAATTCATTCTTAATCACCTATATGCCTTAGTCTGTTTTGAGTTCATCCCTAAAAGAGTTTTCAGGGAAAATAAAATGTCCTCTTTAGTTTGGAAGCAAATTTATATTGTAAAAAGAGATTTCTCACCATCCATTATTAACAATTCAATAAAAATAAATTACAGGAAGATTTCAAAGAGCACTGGAACAACTATACTTGGAAGTTTTTATAAAACTAATAATGGAGGATATGAGAGGGAGGGGGGAAAGGAGAAGTAAAAAGAATCACAATGTGATATGCGTATGTACCAATTCCCCATGATGAATTTATTCATTATGTATCAAAAACATATACTGATACAAAATTTTAATGACAATAAAAACTAATTTTTAAAAAGCTCAGGTACTGAAATTTTCTTAACCATGAGGGAAAAGAGAGTATTTTGATTCCTCCCTTAAAAAAATTAACTGCGAACTGCCAAACACTGCAAAAAAATTACTGAGCTCCATTTCATACATTAACTATTTAAGTAGCTACATCCATATTTTAATAAGATATTTATTAGAAAATTGAAAAACACAAAAGGAAATTTCAGTTAAAAAAATCTGCCTAATGATAAAAACAGGAAGAACTGCAAGATATTCATTGTCTCGTAACAGATTAAGAAGAAAGTTATTAAATGATAGCCTGTTGGTTTAAAGAAATATCTGAAGTTCCAAGTACAGCATCTCATTCACTATAAACCAATAAATCTATTAAAATACTTGGATAAGTGTAGATTATAAAAAGTACAGAGTTTCAGCCAAGTTAATAAGTCTCCAAATATTCTTATTCAGTAACAGAAGCCAATTTAAAGTTTCTCCATGACAATACTTTTCAAAATTCCTAAATCTGCTCCTTTAAAAAGTAGTACCGGATTTCTTTATAAGTAGAGAATAAATCTAATTGAATACTTAAAATACTCTATTCCTTTCTGTAAGAAATTTAGAAAAGTAAATTATTTCTTTTAAAAGTTGGTATAAAACTGTTAAACACACATAGAGGTACTATCAAAGGTTTTAAATATTTTCACTTCTATAGTTACATTATAAAAATATGTATCCCATTAGATACACTAAACATAGCTGTACACTAGAGTAATATAAAAGTCAAACTTGAAGATTCTGTTTTTAAAAATTCAACCCTGTTAAATTTGTATAAAGTCAAACAACTGATCAATAAAATACCAGTCACATATGTATGCCACGATCTAAAAATAGAGCAAATACCTATCCATTCATGCCTCATTTCATATACTTTTACTTTCACTTATAAACACCTTGGCTTGTAAAAAACAAGTTTCCTAAAAAAAAAAAGAGTAAAATATAAGAAATCATTCAGCATAGACTTTAATATTAAAACAAAAAAATCAGTAAAAAAAATTATTAAAACATATTCTACACTAATGATGAAACAAAAATATTGCCCTAGCATTTTGCCAAAATAAATGTCCAAAACTGCAGCACAGGTAGAATTCTACAAGTGAAGTCTTCTACAGAGACATGACTCAAAATATTATTTTAAAGGGTTTTAAAATGTATCAATAGACTCTTCTTCAATAAAGACCAATGATGTATACAATGTCAGCAACTAATAAGAAAACCACCCCAACTCATAGCTTGCTTATTAAAAATTAGGTTAATTTAGCTATACAATCAACAAAAAGAGAAATGTATTTGATTAAACTGAAATCAGCCAGCACAACAAAGCCATTCAATTGATCCAAATCTTCTGTTTTAATAGAAGTATTTTGTTTATTTTTTTAGATGTTAATCTTACAAGATGTTCTCTCTGAAAGTCTCACTGACTTCAAATTCAAGGTGTTTAAAGTTTGAAGATTTTCAGTAAAACGGTAAGTCTGACTAAAATTATTTTAGATAACAATTGAAAAAATTACTAAATTTTACATCTTCCAAAAGGACTGAAAATCAAAACAAAAAATAATTTATGTTCTGCTAAAAAAAGTGTGGTAAAACCAGGCTTTGAAAAAGTATACTGAATATGGAAAAAAGGAAGTTTGCAAAATAAAAATGTTTCATTTTGTGAGTCATAAGTGTGTAAACTTTGATTTTATAATATAGTCCTGAAAAAGAAAAATAAAAAGTTTCAAATTTCCATAAAGAAAAGTGGTTCATCAATCATTAAAAATTTTAGTAGTTAATATTTACCACATGATTTCTAATGAACATAACCTATTTTCATGGGCTTCATGCCATTAAAAATGACCATTTGTATACTAATTTAAATAAAATCATTTCAATTTTACCTTTTGAAAATGACTAAGTATATCCTAAATATGAAATTTGCCACTGGTTATTATACAATTGATATTCTTTCAAACAAAACTGTTTTAACTACTATTTTTAATGAGTTAATTTTATCACTATCTCACATCTGAAAATACTCACCTCTAAAAGGCTGGAGTGTATTCCAATCAGGTATGGCATTGGGGCACTAAATCAAAATATAAATAAATATTTATACATTCATATAGTTCATTAAAAGTGAAGCAATAATAAAAGTAGTTTAAATACTTAAAAATTAAATTTATTAAAGGCTCAGTTCCACCACAGCACATTACAGATATTCAAATAGATATTCAAATTTAATCCTAGAAGCCATTATTATACTTAAAATTGGTTTTATAAAAAATCATAAAATAATTTATAATTCCATCAAGAGTTCTAATGCCTAAAAAACATTTTTTATCTAAGAAAAATCGCAGGGTCCAGGTGATAGTCTGAGTTAAATCTTTTCCATATACTTTATGGTAAATATATCCTAAATAAGTATCAAATTTATTTGTACATCTTTTGCACATCTTTTCTTATTCAATTAGA
The DNA here is from genome assembly GCA_004026905.1 of Hystrix cristata. Taxonomy (NCBI): domain Eukaryota; kingdom Metazoa; phylum Chordata; class Mammalia; order Rodentia; family Hystricidae; genus Hystrix; species Hystrix cristata. Next base: position 61,369 of record PVJO010002463.1, read on the forward strand.
TTCTTATTTTAAAGATTTTCTTAATATAATTTTATTGTTTTATATCTACTATAGCACCAAATATTTTTTGAGCTAGTCACCAAATAGTCATTAAATATTTCTTGAGGTTTATTGGGTGCAAGGCACTGTTTTGGAACAAGATGTACAAAAATACAAAAGTTCCTCCACTGCTGTGCCATCTTTCCCCTTGCATACATATATCATCCTTTATTTAAATTTCATAAATTCAGATTTATTCCACTTTCACTGATATTAGTAAAAAATTAATACATTTAAATTATTTGTGTGAGAATTACCTGAATTAATTCAAAACATGATACTTAGAACATATGCATGCCAGGCCTTGGGACAGGGGTTTGGGGAGAAAAATTAACAATTTAGATGGGATATAACTCCTTGTGGGTCTTATACTCTAGCAAAGAATACACACACTAAGTAATTTCAATATATAAAATCTGAATTACTAGTAATTTTAGCAATATCTGCTAGGAAATTATTCAACTTGATATTCCAAACTAAATTATTTTCTACTAGGAGAACATGAAAATGGACAGATATCTACAAAGGTGACAGAAGATATGTGAACAAAGAGCCATTTAAAAAAAACATTTTTGGCAATTTTTTTATAGACATCTTTGTTTATTAATGCAAACCTTTTCTGTTAATGCAAGGAGATAATCCTCTTTATCGAAAGATTTGCATAATTTTCTAAACATCATTGTCATTATTAAAACAGAGCTGCCAAACTCCTGTTTGTTCATTTTGCTACTGAGAACCAGCAACAGATAAAACTGACAAGCACCTTCAACAATCTACAGATTTCAAAGTAACCTCAAAAGGTTTCAAATTTATTCAAGGATGGGTAAACAGTAACCTATATGTCCAAAATAGAAATGTTCATTAGCCTGTACATTCTAGTTTATTAAGGATTGTTGTACTAAATTTTAATCCCCAGTTGTCTTTGCCTTTGGTAGCTTTGTTCTTTCCTATTCTTTAATTTTTATGCAACAGACCATCTGGAATTGATCTGATAATTCTGGATACTTCATCTGACTGAAAGTTGAGAATTATTTATAGGCCTTGATATCTTTAAGACCTAACAGATTTTCTGCCTTCTGAAGGAAACAGGAGGAACGAATGTGGGCTGTTCCACTTTTGCTTGAGTAAGGGAAGGTTGGTTACTTTCTGAGTTCAAGGTCTCATGTTGGGATTCCTTCTGGGACTCCATAGAAGAAATAAAATGCATATCAGTATTCTGGTCTCCCATGGCCAGGTTTGGGCAATTTTCGCAAAACAAGTTAGCCAGCTCCCATGGTCTTAAATATGTCAAGCCCTCCAAACATCCAAAATAGTGTGAAATTATTCAAGTTACTGTGAAAACTTCCAGTTCACTCTAGGTTAGGATATTCTACCCATGAGATCTCTAATACAGAGAGTCCATGGTAGCTCAAATTCCAAAGTACATTTTCATAAAAGAGTGTTAAAATATATCAACTTTCTAAAAATAATAACTATTAGGTCCACCTTAAAGATGTTCTAGAGAAGTTGTGGATCAAAATTTCATAAAATGAGGGCCAAAACTGCTAAATAATCTATTGAAATCCTAGGAACTACACCAACAAAAACACCTTTAAAAGTTTATGAAAACTACTTATCTTCTGAAATGTAAACAGTAAGATAGGGGGGTGCTGGGGATCGAACTCGGCGCCTTGCACTCGGAGCCTAGGCAAAAACCAGTAAGTTTATAGGAATTCTTAAACTAGAATTTAAAATTCGAAATAAAGCTCTTATGCAGACTTTAATAATAAAGTAACTGGAAACTTTTTAAAAATGGAATCACTACGTATCTTCATGTGGTTTTTTTCTCACAAATTTCTCACAAAATCCAACATATAAATGTTTGAATTACAAACATCATTAATCTACAGCATAATTTTCTAAAATAATCTGGTATTTTGCAGAATATAGAATTAACTGTATCTCTCCTTTTCTCACAGTGGATTGTGTATATCCTATCATAAAATAAGCCAACTCTCATGAAAATTAATTTTGCAACCCCAATTGAAACTTCCTAGTTAGATTACAGCATAAATAAATCAGGAAGAGTCCCCTGGCAACAAAGATGTTTTATCACCCATGAACAAAACTGTCCTAGATCGTTCTATCAGCGAAGTTATTTTCAAAAGATGGGACACAGAAGACTTACACCGGCTTCTTTTTGGTAGCAATTAATCTTTACTCAAGAAAGCTTTTCTTTTCAAGTTTTCCTAGGAAGAGACACCCCCCCAAGACACAGACTGTAACAACAATCTATTAGCGTAGTCTGAGATGTAACAACAATCTATTAGTCTGAGATGTAACAACAATCTATTAGTCTGAGATCATAATTTTCCATTTATTTTTCTAAAACATGTTCTTAGAACCTAAATCTGATTTTTTCATAGAAAGACAACCCAATATATGTACTAAATATATACATAGTAAATAAAAAAGAATGATGTAACCATTCCCTGAACAAATAATAATCTATTACAGTTTTACTGATCCTGGAGTCACACCACCTGCTATGTGTTGGATTCCGGTATCTCAACAGTACTTGGCAAATTATACTACTCTTATTGTAGTTGATTAAGGGGAAAATGCAGTTGATGTTACTTCTTCCCAAGAGCTTTTCCTAACCTTCCATGGACTGTGGGCCACTTCTTTCTATGTCTTTCCATCCGTGGTTCTTTCATTGTTACTATAGTCCTTACAGTGTTGCGATATTATTTTATGCTATGCTGTATGTGTATGTGCACATAAGCATGCGTGTGTGTGTATGTACACAGTATGTATGTATGTATGTATTTCTGCCTATCTGTGACTCTCCCAGTGGCAAGAAATAAGTTTTAACCATTGTGTCATATCTTCACAGGTTAACAAATAGGTGTTCACTAAATGTTGACGAACAAATGGATGGATGGACGGACGGACGGATGGACGGACGGATGGATGGATGGATGGAAGGAGCAACAAAACAGAAAGGCTTATGCATGGATCAAGATGCGATATTCATCCATGGTCACAAGATGGCATTATGGCTCTCTACAGTCTCCACACCAAGGCTACTGGGTGCAAAAATAGAAATATTTTGTCGAACTAGGATTATCTCAAAATTTGGAAAGTTCCAATCATTCCAAGAAACTAATAAAGATACATCTACTCCTTACAAGCCTTTGTGGTACTATTTTGAATTAGAATATAAATAATCATTTATTCAAAGGCCATGAGATTAAAGAGAAAATCTGTAATATTTTTTCTCCCTTTAGAATATAGAGAAGTATATACATATCATTCTGACCTCAAGGATACAAAGGGAAGAGAATCATTTTTTTCTAGAAAATTATTTAGCTCATCAAACTTTCTAACAAGAGAAGACAGCTACAGCTTTAACTATTTCTTTAAAAATAATTAAACTATACTGTCTGGTTCCTGTGATGGAAGCTGAGCCTATCACTGTAACCTTACGGTACATGAAGTTTCAGAATCTCTTGTTTGGACATCACTGCTCTGCTCTCTGGCTCAGAGAGATGCCCCACATGGAAGCTGTTAGAACTTGTCTAAAGGCTACTTCGTACAATAGGAAGAGGAAAGAAGATTCTAGGAAGTGAAATACTGAAGAAGCTTCTTTCATTATAATAGAAATAGTAGAAAAGAAGAATCTGATGACAAGGATAGAAAATATCAGAAAAGACACATCCGTAAAGAATTAGTACAGAACTGCCTGGATCACTGGGTAGCTTTTAGTAACATTTAAGAACGTCCTAAATGTATAATTCATTACAGAGAAACGTGCTGAAAGGTGTTTTACTTCTTAAGAGATGAGCACATTTTATAGAAAAATTAAGATGGCACTACCAGTATAATATGGTAAAACAGAATTCTAAACCTCATTATTAGAAATTTTAGTTCTTGAAACACAAACTTGATATATATTTTCAAGTACTTTTGTAAAAAAACTTCTATAATAAACTTTAATTACTAAACACTACATATGAAGATCTACTGCATATGCCAACATAAATAAATTGTAATCTCTGCCTTCAAGTGTGGTAAAATATTGTAGGTATGTTGGTGAAAAGGAAACGCTACAGTGAAAACCAAAAAAGCCTATTTACAGATCTAGCTTTACACTTACACTTGCGTGTGACACCTCACAATGTAATTAAATCACATTCCCATAGTCTGACAAACTTTCTCCTTTCTAGTTCTCGAAGGGCAAAAAAGTAGTGGCAGGTCATTGCACACCTATTTCACAGCATTATCAATACTGTGGAAACACATAATATAGCAACATAATCAATATGTGGCCAAGTACATGTGCTGTCATTACAGTCACTTGTTCTGACTTAATAAAAACATGTGTATGTGTACTTAAGTCATTTTAATACTTAAACACTTTACTCTGTACTTCATGAAATAAAAGTTTAAATAAGTAATTAACTGTAACAGAGCTTTGTTTTCGACTTAAATTAGCTGTTATACAAGCAAGTACATTAAGGCAACAACGATGTCCTTCACACATGGTTTAGAGGGTAAAATGCCATCAAAATTGTTACAGATTAAACTATGCCTGCAGAAGATGCCTGTGCAATGAAGACAACATTGTACCCCATCACATCTAACGAAGCTCCCACAGCCGCTATATGTTAAGGGTCTAACCCTTGCCCAGTCTTACTGTAAGTACAAAGACTCTTCTGTGGAAAGAGAATAAGGAGATTGCTGGCCACGGCCATCATAATGTCCAGAGGCCTGACTGAATTCAGACTGGAAAAATCATGGATGGAGAGTCATTTCTAATGCCAGCAAGCTCATCAGCATTACTCCCAAAATTTTTCAACACTGCTTTTCATAGTGGCTTTAGGCTGAAATTTTGACTTGAATCGGAAACTTGAGAATTCTTTTAATAGAAGCAACCCCTTTGTCAGACTGGTTTTCAGTGGGCTATAGAAAAAGTAAAGGAACATGAGTCTTAAAGTAAATAAAAGTAATAAAAGTGTGCCTCAACAGACACGACGTGGTTACAGCAGACTTGGCAGACAAATTCTGACACATGGGATAACAGATACCACAACCACTGTTCTATTTTATTAACCAAAAACTAAGGTTTTATTTTTCCATCTATGCATTTAGTTATCTAAATGACTGCAGATAAAATATAAATTTTAAAGAATTTTATGTTTACCAAGTAGAAATTTTTGCTACCTTCGGAAAGAACTACGCTGATGCTCATGAAAGTATTCTTCAATACTTATTACTAATCTAAAGGTAAAGTTTCTGGGATTTCTTCCATATCTACAAATAAATAGATATTTTCCTAATGACGAAACCTAGATTTGAAAGAGCCTAGCAAACCTGGCTTACCAGCAATAGTCCAGCAGGTGTGGAGGAAGCACTGGGATGTATATGTGTTGCCAGTACATTGGATAGAGCAGAGCAGCCGATCCATGGAGACAGGCAGTTAACTAGAATTTGTAAAAGGATAACAATAATAAGTAGCTGCTGACCCTCCAAACAAAAAGGCATGTTCAAGGTAGCAAAGATGAATGATAATCACAGAACAATTTACACGATGACATAGCTCATACTGTCTTTACCAATTCTACTTGTAAAAAGTCTTGTCTCAGAGGCCCCTCTGAAAATACATAAACAGTAAAAGTAGCTTCTTGGGAATCACATGTAGATAGTCATAACCACCTGAAAATACAGTTTGGGGTTGAATTGTAGAACATAAATCAAAGTAAAACCAAAAAATTAGGTAGGCATCTTAGAAAATGTTGCAAGAAATTACAATTTCTGCACTACAGTTTGCGCATCACTCAGATTAATACACCACGATTAAATATGGAAAGGAAGAGAGCTCCTGAGGGATATCATTAGGGCAAATTGCCAAAGAATGAAACATGAGCCAGTCAGGAGAGTCTGGAAGCTGCAGTAATACCAGGGGACTTGAACGTTCGACAGTTGGAGCCTCAGTAATGTGTGAACTGCGGGTTACGGTATCAAGAGACTCTGCTCACTGACACACAGAATGTCACTATTGACCAGCGAGCTACCCAAGCTTGACAGCTGTACTACAGGAAGCCAAGTATATCATAATTTCATATTTAAACTGTTCATTCCAGATTAACATTTTGTTTCCTAGCTTTATATCACAGCAGCTGCAATTACACTGTTGCTATTTTAAAGGTAATTGCCATCTTAATTGTTTTGTTTTGGCAAGCAGTTAATTAAACATTTTTAATGCTTAACAAAGGGATATCACTTTTTTTCCCCTCCCACTGACCCTCATCAGAATTCTTTTCTTGTGACTTTCTTTCCATTTTAAATTACATTTCTACACAGGGAAAGTAGTTTTTTCTGTTTAAAGTAGTAATTAAATCAACATTCATTTTCAACATTTAAAGTTTTGTTCTTGTCTGTATTTCAAGGTTGCCAATTAAAAGAATTTTATTCAATTTGAAAAATCAGAATTTTTAAAAACTACCTGAAAATGAACTATGGACTTTCTAAAAACCATTATCTCTAAGATTACATAAATATATTGAAGCATACACATGATCACAATTAATTCCGAAGAATAAACGCACACAAAGCAATCCAAATCTTATTAATAGTGACACTTGTCTATGTTTAATTGCAAAACAGATCCATTAAGCAAGACAAAAAAAAAAACTAAGGTGAACCAAAAACTTATTTTTTGTAACTTCGCTCATCTTTACAACACAGATTTTATTTTTCCAGTGAGATTTTTTTGATCAATTTTATATGGAAAATAATGTATTCTGATTCCACATGCAATACCAACATACATAGGCTTTAGTACTGTACGTTTATAAGCTTTATTAGTTTATCACAGTAACCTTTTGACAAATACTATTTTAAAATTCCTTAATTAGAGTATACAATATGCCACTAGGAGGCATGCAAATACTTCTATTTGACAATTATAGACCCTGGATTTATTTACATTAAGAAGTTGAACTAAAGGGAAATGAAACTGGGGTTGATCTAACTCAATCTGTCAAATTCTTCAAGAGCTTTCAGGAGCTCCCTGGTTGTAAATTACGCATCTTTAAAACTGTATTAACTCTTTCCGTCCTTGAAGTGTAACCTGATGGGCTAAGAAAGCTTATGTAGCTTTGAAAGGCAACTAATTCTTCAATTTCTCTGTCTGCACAAGACAACTTTTGAAATAATTTGTTTAAAGCCTTTTTTCTAAAAAAAAAAAAAGGTGTTTATTATTGAGAAAATAATAACAGAAAGCAAGAGGAAAAATACACTCTCAAAATGAGATGTTATTAACAGAGTGACTGATTTCCCTGAGCACACCTAAATTCCAAAGTACTCTACTAAATGCCATGTAGCTACTTCCCCTACTCATTGAATGGCCATCCCTAAATGAAGTCATCCATTATGTGCTAACAAGACACAATATTATCTGATAAATTTAATTGGCTTCTTAAAGGATGGTTTTTGGTACAAGCTGAGTTACAAAATTTCCGCGATGGGCAGCAGCTGGCAAGGGTCAGCTCTGCTAATCAAAATCTATCAGAAAAGAACAAATACTGATACATGGAAACCATAAGAAGATTCAAGAACTGGGTCCTGTAATATCTTAATATGAAGAAATTTAACAATTGAGGTCAACAATTATGAGCTAAGTCACATAATAAAGGCACTTGGAACCCTCAATCTCAGGCCACCAGGTTTAACAAAAAGCACTACTGATAATAACTACTAATATTAGTACTAATAGAAAACATTTATATAATGCTTTGCACATGCCAGGCACTGTTATGAGGACTTCAAGTTCCAAGACTGACCCTCACAACAAGCTAATGAAGTACATCCTATCATCATTATTCTCATTTTACACTGAAGACACACAGGCAAAGTCAAACCAATTGAGCATAATCATGCAACTCGCAAGCACCAAAGCCGGGATACAAACGGGGAGGAGAAAAAGTGTACCCACCATTTTAAACTTTCAATACACAAAGATTTATAATCACCATCATTATGAGATTCTGAATAATATCTACTGACTGAAATACTTTAGACCAAAGTTAAATAGACAAGGACAGCTGACCTTTGTATGAACAATACACAGAAATCTAATTTACAGAACTTTCCCAAGGCAACTCAATCTGCAACTTCAGCAGGAAACCAATAGGAGAGACTCAGAAAATGTTAAAAGAATAAGATCACTCATAAAAATTCCACAAATTATCTCTCAACCTGTATCTGAAAGTACCATTAAATTTGAAATCAAACAAAAATTCTATTTTGTGATATGCAATTTATTTATTTATTATGTATTTGACTTTTATTATACACGTTTGCAGTACACAATGATTACATTCATTGTAAGGAACAGGTACATGTACATAGCACATTTCAATTCTTTTTCTTCCCCTTCCCTCTGTGCCCTTTTATTTTGTCAGCATCAGCTCTGTTTATTTGTCTTATAGGATCCTATAAAGTTACTTGCCTATACAGATTAAAAACCAAACTAATAAGCCAAAAAACATATAAAACAATTGTACTGTCAAGGCAGACCTTTAAATACAATGTCCACACTTGGTTACATTAATTTTTTTCCTCTCTTTTTTCCTATTATATCTTTTATTTCATAATTTATATACACAATTTGATTTGTTCTTTGTTTTCAATGTTAAAGTATATTTATCAGAGGAACCAGTCTAACAATAAAACTAAGCAGTATTTAAAGCAATTAAGGGGGTTGGGGATTTAGCTCAGTGGCAGAGGGCTTGCCTAGCAAGCACAAGGCCCTGAGTTCGATCCCCAGCACCCGAAACAAAAGTGGTGGGGGTTGGGGGGAGAATAAAGCAATTAAGCAAGCATATGTTTTCAGGAGAAGAAAGCACATTTCTCAGATTCCTCTGAACACAGCAGAAAAATAATCTAGTACAATGGGAAATAGAAAAATTCTAATTGGCACAGTTCACAGGTAAAGATCTCATATCAAGACATTGCTAGTCTCAGTATTCTAGTCTCTATAACCTATCCAGATTATAGCTTATAATTATGCAGAAATTCTATTCACTTTCATCCAGAATTCTATGAGAGTTCCTGAGGGACACATTCACATTGCCTAAGAATGTATTCATGCATCAAATCATTATATATATGCATGTGTGTGTACAAATATATTTGATAAAAATACAGGGAATGTACATTAAACATGTTTATTATAATAAAAGACACATGGCCATTAATCCCCCTCAAAACAATTCCAAACATTTATGCTTCATGGTCATTTTGATTTTGGGGAAGAGTCAGAAGTCTTACGATGCCATATCAGGTGAGTAAAGAGGATAAGGACACACTGTTATGTTCTTGTTTGTCAGAAATTGCCCTAATTGTTTTGAATCTATTCAGGACATTGAGGCAGCCACAATAGTACAACTAAAGACTCACAAAAGACGACTTCCAGAACTGCTTTGGAAGGTGGCAAGAACAATGGGATAAATGTGTTTGAAGAGAGAGGGAATATTTTGAAGGAGATTAATGTATCTTTCCTGTAACTTCTAAAAAACTTTAATATGCACTGTATTTTACCAGTCCATGTATATACATATATACATAAGCTAATCCATATAATATATAAAACTCCTATATATAAATAATATACATTAGAGGCCTTATCTGACTCTTAACTGAATTAACAATTGACTAATTTAAGCACCATAAACTATTCTAAGCATTCGATCAAACTGCTGGAGATAGGAGTGCAATATATTCCTCCTGGAATTAAAAAAATAGAGGGAACTAAAAAGAAAAAGCATGTTTAAACACATTCAGTTTGTATTCACATTTGAAATTTAGGCCAAAAAAGGAGCAACAGGATATTTGAGAATTATAACATTACCTCAGCAATAAAATATTCTCACTTGAACAAAATTTCAATATTCAAATTAAGTGATCATTAAGAGAAAACATTTAGAGACAGAAATGTTACATAATGAAAAAGTGTTTGGTTGTGAATTTTTGAATTAAATTTATTTTTAAGCAATTATAGGTTCATAGAAAAACTAAGCAAAAACTACCAAGATTTCCTATACACCTGCAACTGCCACACACACACGGTTTCCCATCATCGACATCCCTCACCAGAGCAGCACACTGTTATAACTGATGAACCTGGACTGACTCATTGCTAATACGCAAGTCCACAGTTTGCATTAAAGTTCTCTCTTGGTGCTGAACATTCTATAGCTATGGATAAATTATAATACGCATCCACTATTATGGCACCATAAAAATCCTTCAGGAAATACTCGAGTATAATCTAACAAAATATGTACAAAATCTATACAAAGAAAACTGTAAGACCCTTAGGAAAAAAATCAAAGAACTAAATACGTGGAGATATTCCATGTTCATGGGTAAAAAGATTCAGCATTGCCAAGATGTCAGTTCTTCCTGACTTGATCTACACCTTCAATGCCATCCCGATCAAAATTTCAGCAAGCTGCTCTGTGGCCATCGACAAGATGACTCTAACATTTACATGGACAGGCAAGAGACCCAGAAGAGCCAACACAATTCTGATGGAGAAGAACAAAGTTAGGGGACTGACATTGCCTGACTTCAAAACTTTCTATAAAGCCACAGTAATTAAGACAGTGTATAAAATGTCCAACAAATAAGTGAAAAAAATTGTTCAACAATATCTCTGACCAAGAGAAACACAAATTAAAACAACACTGAGAGTCCATCTTACTCCAGGAAAAACAAATGGCCATCATCAAGAAATCAAGTAATAACAAATGCCGACAAGGTTACAGGATAAAAAAGAACCCTTCTATGTTGCTGGTGGCAAAGTAAACTGGTATAACCATTATGGAAACCAGTACGGAGATTCCTCAAATAACTAAAACTAGAAATTTCATTTGACCCAGCTATTCCGCTTCTAGATATCCTCACAAAAGAGTTAAAGACATCATATTACAATGACACATGCACAGCCATGTTTATAGTAGCACAGTGCATAACAGCTAAATCTTCGAAGTCGCATATATGTCCATCAACAGATGAATGGATAAACAAAGTATAGTATTTACACATAATGGAGTTACTCTGCCATAATGCAGGATAAACCTGAGTTATTTGTAGGAAAATAGATGTACCCTGAGACCATAAAGTTAGGTGAAATAAATCAGACACACAAGCTTAAATATCACATGGTTTCTCTTACATGAGAAACACAAAATAGAAATAAAGAGCAAAATAAAAGACAGATAATAGGAAATAGGGAGATAGACCTTTTCCTAAAGGAAAGGGGAACAAGAGAGAGAGGGAGGAAGGAGAAAGGAGGGACAGAGGAGAAAGAGATGAAATAAGAATTAAAATGTCTTATGTATATGTATCAGTCCCAATGAGGAACGTAATCATTATATACTGCAAACATTCATTATTAAAAAATAACAATTGAAAAAAGACAATGTGTATTGGTGAAAAACAGACAAACTAATCAATGGAACAGAATAGAGACCTCAGAAATAGACTCACATAAATAATATAAACTGATTTTGACAAAGAAGCCAAAACAATATAATTGAGAAAACAGTCTTTTCAACAAATGGTGTTGAAACAGCCAGACATATGTCTCCTCAAAAAAGGAATTTAGGTACAGATTTTATGCCATTAACAAAAATTTACTCAAAATAGATCATGGACCTACATTTAAAATGCAAAATTATAAAATTTCAAGGAGATAAAAGAAAACCCATACGACATAAGGCTTGGCAATTTAAATATGACACCAAACACATAATCTATAAATGAAAAATTCATAAGCTAGAGGCCATTAAAATTTAAAATTTCTACTCTACGAAAGGCACTATCAATGTAACAAAGTAAGAAGGTGCACACTGGAAGAAAACAGTTGGAAAAGACGTATCTGATAAAGTGTCGATGTCCTAAATATACAAAGAACTCTTAAAATTCGGCAATAAGAAAACAACACAATTAAAAAGTAGATTGAAGATCTTATCATACACCTCACAAATCAGATATGAAGTTTACATCATATCGGGAAAATACAAATTAAAACAAGATTGAGGTGCAAGTGACTTTTGAATTCTCCCTACTCGTTCAGAGCAGCTGTCTGTCTTCTCTCTTTTCCCCTTTTCCCATCTTTAAATAAATTGTTACCAAAAAAAAAAAAAGACTGAGATATCATTTATTAGCATGGCCAAAACCCAGTCCACGAGTAACATTGTATGTTGGTGAGGATGTGGACAAAAGTAATTTTCATTCATTTGTTGTGGGAATGCAAAGTGCTACAAGCTATTTTGGAAGACGATTTTAAAACTTGACATTTTAAAAAAATTTTAATCTTTTTAAATTAGTATTTTATATTTCATTCTCTTCCTTTATTGTATCAGGATGGCATCTTAATCCATTCATGCTGCTATAATAAAATACTTCAGACTAGGCAATTTGCAAGTAACAGAAATATTATTTGTCACAGTTCTGGAAGCTGGGGACTTCAAGATCTAGATGCAGGCAGATAGACTGCCTGGTGAAGGCTTGTTCAACCTAGAGACAGCACCCACAGATAGTACCTTGTTGCTGCAACTTCACATGGTGGCAGAGGACAAACAGCTCTCTTTCACCTCATTTTGTGAGTAGTTTTCCTGGGCAACTCAAACAGCCGCTTTCAACAAATTCTGACAGTACTGCGTCAAATAAACCCTCCAATGCAGTATGCCATGGCGACCCTTGCCAACCAGGGCCAGGGTTTTGAGCCCTGGGAGTGGCTGGGGTTCTTTCCTGGGGGCTGTACCTCAGCCCTTAAGTGGCAGCTGTTTTACACCTACTGTGCCTACAAAGCTAACTGCTGCTTTATAACTGCTCTTCCAATGTTCTTTAGTGTGCTCGTCATTCCTCACTAGCCTATGCCTTGTTACTCAACCCCATGCTATAACTAAATTCTTTTAATTAAAATTTCCATGTTTGAATTACTATGAGGTTCTCTCTCTTGATTTGACTTAAACTAATACAGAGGCTGCATGTTCATCACCTGACCTATAGAATAATGCCTGGCATGAGTTCAGTGCTACATAAACGAAGAATGATTGAACAGATAAATAAGTGAACACTTTTCATAGGAACAGAGCAGCTAATTTTCTACTTAGTACTATACGAAGACCAAAAGATCCCACACCAACTTCCTATATAGGCTGAACAAGAGTTGATGCTATAACAGAAATTCATGAGCTGAAAGAGAGTTCAGGATGTGCTGAGAACTTCTTCCCCAAGGGATAAAGTTCAGTATAGACTTTTTGATTGTAATTGGGCGGGGGGCGGTGCTGGGGATCGTACTCAGGACCTTGTGCTTGCTAGGCAAGCACTCTACCACTTGAGCGAAATCCCCAATCCCTGTATAGACTTTTTTAAACTTCGAAATCTCTACTAGAAAACAAATACTTGGCTTCTGAAAAGCAAACTGGATTGTAAAAAACAAGCAGAGGCTTGGAATTTGGAGTATTCAAAATACAAATGAGGAAGAATAAAAAGATCAATTTTATACATTGATTCAAAAAATTTGTTATAAGCCTACTATATATCATCACTGTCCTATGAGCTAAACAAATTGCAGCAACCTAATCTGTTATGAAATCTACCCTGAAAAGTTTGTCTAGAGACCTGAGCACCCTTTAAGTCAGTGGTGAAAGAATTTAGGAAAAAAAGTTTGGGGTCAGATAATAAATAGTTTTCAATGCAGATTACAGAGTTTTATGGGCAATACGTATTCAATAGGTATTTTGATTCTGATGTACTGAGTATATGTAGAGTGAATCTAAAGGATGATAAAATTGAAAGCTCAAAGAGAAGTTTCAGGGTTAGTACTAAATGTAACATTGAAAATAGGAGAAAGGTACCAACCTGAGATGTTGAGAATAACTGACTGGACTTGCAAAGACAAGTTACAGCTTGTTGGCAGGGGGTGAAGGTTAATACTATGTTAGGAAAGAAGGTAAAGATGGATTTGATTTTATAAGACATCATTATAAAATGCAAAATTACATAAAGGCTGAAAATATATAGTTTGGTGTTAGAAAGGCTTAGTCACATACTATTTCTATGAGCTCAAGGAGCTGATCTACAAGTTTCAAAGTCCTCATCTTCATCTATCTACTGTGGGTAACAATAGTGCTTACTGCACACTAAGTGATAATTAAATCAATTTAAATAATGGCTCAAAAGGGTGACTAGCTCAGAGTAGCACTGTATGTAGGCAATAATGATGACTATCATCATCACTGCTGTGTGTAAATGGGGACAAAGCTGTCACTTGGTATTTACAATCTAAAAATAACATTTGTGCAAAGTGAGAGTTGCCCAGACTAAGACAGCTAGAATGGAGAATGGGGGTCAGAGAAGACAGCATTAAGAAGGTAAAATCTACAGCATTTAGGTGGAGAAGACAGATGAGTGAGAGGGTCCATTCACCAAATCAGTCTCATATATAACATTATACAGCAAAAATGGTAAATTCTATTTGGAAATGTGAGTGAAATATCCACATGAGTTAAATTGCACCTTATAACCTAGAAATGCTGAATCAGAACAGAAAAAAAGTTGCCAAACTACAAAATAAAAATATCCAGGCTGGGTATGGTGTAGCATGTCTGTAACCCCAGAACTCTAGGAGGCTGAGGCAGGATCATGAATTCCACCCCAGTCTTGGCCGCTGAGCAACTCTACGAGAACCTGTCTCAAAATAACAAATAACAAAGGTCTGCGATATAGATCAGTGTTGAGGCCCTGGGTTTACTCCTCGGTAATGTAAAAAAACAAACAAACAAAAACCCCAAAATCTACAGCACATAAAATCATATAACTACGGAAGGTACATTTTAAAAGAAACACATTGTTCTCAACTGTAGTTTTACTAGAGAAACAAAAACAATACATACAATTTTCTTACATTCAATGTTGGTAATCCCCAACAGCACAAAACTAACTCATTGTTCTATTAAGAAAACAATTCAGTAACCTGAATTCATCCAAGCTCACTCTAGAGGAATGATGATTGTTATACTAAAAATTTTGCATTGTGAATTAAAAGCCAAATGACTGCTCTTAGAAGACAAATATACTAAACTATAAGCCAGAAATTTTATGTATTTCCATGGACAGAGTTTTTCAGCCCACATGAGCAGGAAGACAGAAACATGTCTAGTTTTCCTGTCCTAGAGATCTCCTCCAACGAACCTACATACACACTCCCTTCCTGTAGAGCATTTCATGATGCTCTGAGCATTCCCATTTCCACAGACCAATCACATTCACTTAGCACTGAATGAGAAAACAATGAACAGAATAGCAGTCTACATATTAAATAATACACTGCTAAGTGCTAACAATTCAACTGATGCAGTTGGTTGCTATGGACTTTGGAGAATTTTAAGAATCTAAAATTTTTCCTAGAATATAGCTCCCTGAAAGGTTCTGATAAAAATTTTTAACGGCACCACTCTGCTGCAGCCTTCAAAGCTGAGGTCCAAACTATGTTACAATAACCTCAACTAGGAAATGGGCCTGAGTACTCTTTGCTGTCTCACCAACTGTTCAATTCTTAATCTCCTGAAAGAGTCTCTGTGTTTCAGATTTCAGATTAAATCTGGATATAGGTGGTACCATTAGGAGACAAATCAAGAATATGTACAATCCAGATGGAGAGGTTAAAAATCCTCTGGACTCCCCTTTAGTTTAACTAAACTTATAAAAATCTATGTTTTAAATAGCTGATTTTCTGGGAATCACAAGATTTCCTTTTGCAAATGCCCTTGATAGAATTAATGAGAAAGCGAGAGAAAAGCATATGCTTAAATGCCTGGGGGCATCTAAAACAAAGGAAGGAATGCAGTTTATTAACACAATTCCAACACTCACAGCATATTGCTTGCTGTAAATATTCCAGAATAATATGCATCGCACAATCAAATCTCTGTAGCTAATGTGATTACAGGCTTTAAGATGCTGATATTTACCAAATAAATATTGGCCAAAATAGTAACTAACATTTAGACATCTGCTTTAAAGACAGGCATCCTTTCCACCTGCTTCTATAGACTACAAAGATACACTCTAGTTAACATATTACTGACAGGATGATGAGAAAGCTCCTGTCAGATGCTGGCCAGCCGGGTGTTTGAGACAAAATGCACAGCCCCAGCTGACTAGTTAGAGAAATTCTGGTGAGGTACAATTATGGAGGCATATGACAAGGCTTCATGCCTGACTGATTTGAGAACCGATGACATGGCTTTAAACAGCAGTACTCCCCTACCTATGGTCACAAAACAGCAATAAGTCAACTGATACAACCTTGTAATATCATGATTTATTCCTTGGCTTTGAATGTATGAGACTCTAATGTGATGTT
The DNA here is from genome assembly GCA_004026905.1 of Hystrix cristata. Lineage (NCBI taxonomy): Eukaryota > Metazoa > Chordata > Mammalia > Rodentia > Hystricidae > Hystrix > Hystrix cristata. The sequence goes on from PVJO010002463.1 coordinate 77,834, forward strand.
CTGCTAGTCTACCAAGATTCACTTGGGGCCTAAACATCTAAGGCCTGCCTACAGCATGCATAAAATCAATGCTGTTGTTCAGGATTGCCAGAAACCATTCCATGTGTACTTGATAATTTATAAATCAAAGAATCAAAACAAAATAGACTGTGTCCTAATTCATTAAATTCAAAAATGAAAAAAATATAATGATCTGTCCTAACGCTATACCACACTTTAGGAAATGAGAGAAAAACCTGTTACAAAATTTTAAATACAACAATAGTCCTGGCATTTTTGATTATATATCTTTAAGCTTTTTTTTTATTATTTTAAAGTTTATGCTGGAGCTGAAGATGTAGCTCAGTGTTAGAAGGCTTGCCCAATACACATAATGCCATGGATTTGATCCATACAAAGCACTACAAAAAATTAAAAATAGTTTACCTTTACAAAGATTACCAATTATCATTTTAAATTACAAATGATCCTTGAAGAAAGGGAGCCTCAGTTTAGCCATGAGAAACTCACAGCAAGCTGTAATATTAACAAATACCATTCTATCATAATTATGAAAATGTGTGATTGTCAAAGAGTAAATAATCAAGGAAAACAAAATTAAAACAATAAAATTATAAATGTTAAGATACTTTAACTTGTATGTGTTATTATAATAACAATTACAATTTTTCTATAGATTTAAAAGATGCTCAAGAGATAAAAAACAACTTCTCGTATTAATTAGGTCTCTACGACTCATAAAAAATAAAAGAATGCAAAAAGCTTAAAACCATTACACTAATTAAAGGCATTAATAATTATTCTGTCTTTGGAAGTTTCAGAGATTTTATTAAAATCTTTTTTAAAAATGGGGTATCTCTGGCTGGGGATTTAGTTCAGTAGTTAGAGTGCTCGCCTAGCAAGAGCAAGGCCCTGAGTTCCATCCCCAGCACTAAAAGAAAAAAAAAAAAAAGGGAGTATCTCTAATTTATGTGATGACACTAAGTCCTTGATCTTAAATGTTGCATGGAATTTACAGTTAGCACACATGTGCAGCATATTTATAGCATATATACAGTAATATATAAGAGAATTATTTACAATAGATAAGTAAAGCAATTTCTCCTACATTAGAAGGGTAAGAAGATTATGAAAGTACCCTTGAATTATGCTTATTTTCTCATTCCTTCTGCCCCAGAAAGTGAACCAAACCAGAGTTGGTAACTTAGAGGACATCATCAAATTTCAAGAACTGTCATAAACAATTGGTATTACATTGACTGTTAACATAGGAAACAATTCCCTGTGTGAAACCAAGCTTTCTAACAATTTGTTTTTTAAATCAAATATTAAATTAAAGGGTAGGCATGTTAATTTTTGGTCTAAACTACAGATCCAGACTATCATAATATTGCAATTATAACACTGAATATTATAATATGTAGACACAATTCTAAGTACTTCACATAAATGTATATATCTCCTTAATCTTTCTGATAATCCTAAGAAATTAAGACTGTTGTTACTATCAACTTTATAGGTGAAGAAACCAAGTCAGAGGCTAACTATCCATTAAAAGGGAGAAATAAAACAAAAAAAAACCCACAAACATTTTTAAGAACATATATGCAGATTTATTTCTATTTTCCTATATAGAGCAGTTTATACTTCGTTCACATACCTCATTTCTCTACTTTCTTCAGGTCTCTGCCTAAATTCTACCTTATTAGAAAGGTCTTCCTTCCATGACCACCTAATATAAAATAAAATCCTGCCCCTCACCTTCTACCCTATAAACTTGCACACTTTATCCTTTACCATCTGGTACTCATCACCATATGACATAATAGCTATTAAATATTCAAAATCTCAAAACTACATTTTTTTCATTTGTAGGGTAATGGAAATGACTCAAATAATAGAAACAGAAGAACCAGTTTTCACATTATCTATCTACAATCAGTCTTGGGGTGGCCATTTAACTTTTCTGAGATACCGTCTCACTATTAAATACTAAATAGAGATCCTAGAAAAATGTTAAATCTCCTTCTACTATACAATGTTATAGAATGAGATTTTGTTTCTATGATAGGAAAATAAAATATTAAAAATATGATATTATTTTTATCAAGTAAACCCATTTGTAAAGAAGCAAACTCATGCAATATTCAAAATGGTTTTTAATATTCCATAGATTACTCAAAATATTGTTTAAAAAAATCTTAAAGCTGAATATATTAAATTTTTTGCTTAATGGAGAAAAATTATGAAATATAGCAAAATATATTTTGAATGACCCACAAAAAATCTTTCTATGCTCACTGCCTTTACCACAGAAATGAAGACTTTCCAAAAGAACATCTGAGCATCATCAAGCTCATGATTAATAAAAAATGCTACTTTGACTTTTAAGTTATTATCAGTCTGAAGAGCTCCTCCAAATCGGAACTATTATAGAATCTCCTCTGGAACCACTACTTGGCAACAAAGATGAATCTACCTATTACCGGGTTAGGATAGCAGCTATTATCATGTCCCCTTGATTTCTTTCAAGCAGCTCCAATGGAAAAAGCCACAAGTGAATAATAAAGATCTCATAATAGCTCTTAAGAATTCTTTATATGGCAGAAGGCAGTAAAATGAACTCTAGAGAGTTTAAAAAAAACTCTCATCTTCTGATAAGAAAAAATAATTAACCTGACTTAATGCATCTGAGAAGGCCTTCTATAAATTAGACTTTTGTACTTCAAGAGCTAGATTAAAACCATATATACAAATGTAGAGATTGTCTTATAAGTACACATAGCACATTTTTAAATCTGCAGAGGTTTTTAGGCCTTTTTGTGAAACACTCAATACATGCTACTTAACAGGAGAAGTGTGAAGTACTTACAGTGCTTAATTTGCTAGAGGTAATAATGACACGCCTCTCGTGTAGCATACTGGCATACAGTTGCAGCATATTGTTCACATCCACAGCAACAAAATATTCTGTGAGATTTCTCTGTACAAGTGAAAAATAACTGTGTAAGTCACAGCTCATGGTGAATACGAAGAAAAACATTTTATACGTTTACCAGGGGTTCAAGGGATGTTATTATTAAAAGTGGACTTCATTAAAATAATTAAATACTCTTCTGCTACCACACAAAGAATGTAATATTCTACTATTATTTGAAGCATAACCCTACTCCACAAAAGTGTTTCTCAAAGGGTGATCATGGAACAAAATATTTCCCAGTCTCCCCCACTCCGAATAGACCATGTATATGAAAATAAGTTGATTTCCTGGGCCCCAGCCTAAACCTTTTGTGCTACTATCTTCCCAGCATGGTCCCAAGAAGCTGATTTTTAAACAAATACTACTCCTCCTGGTTCTTATAGACTGATGTTTGAGAGAATGCTACTCCAGAAAATACAATTGAGTCATTTCATATTTGCTATTCACTTTACAGTTGAAATTACTGTCTCCTACTCTGTATTATACTCAAGGCACCCAAACCATGAGACAGATTTATATGCGTATTTTGGTTCTTTATTAAGGAAAAGCCCTTGTTTATATCCCACATCAGGTTTGCTTTATATCACTGTAACCAAATATAATATGATGATGTTCTAAATTGGTTCCTTAACACTCAACGGCAGGTAATTTTTAGATGAAAAATTATTTCTTAACACAGAATACTGTTTTATGTGTACATCCATGTTTTCTTTTTTTCCTAAACAGGAGTTTTTGCAAAATAAAATGTGTCACAGGGGAATATAAAAGTTTGTATTCTCAAGCCGGGCATGGTGGCACCTGCCCATAATCTCAGCACTCTGGGACACTGAGGAAAGAAGATCCCAAGACTCTGACCCTAGCCTGGGCAATTCAATGAGATCTTGTTGTAAATTTTAAATTTTAAAAAGTGCTAGTGTATTCTCTGTGGTAGTTTTCATGAGAAAATTTGTTTCTCAATTTTTTTTAAAACATTCAAAGCAACACTCATTTTTTAAATGAAATTATCAGTCATCTGTTAGTAAATGTACAAGAAAGTTAAATAGAGAGAGTAGAGGGAAGTAACCTTAACTTTGCATCAGACACTGAAGCAAAGGGGTCACTAAGCTAACGCGCAGTCAGTGGTCCTCAAGGAAAGCCTAACAGAAGGCACCCTGCCTACAGCACGCAGCAGTCAAGACCGGAGGGTGTATTATGGGACCTGAGCATTCTGACAGTCTGTTTCAGGCTCACATTTACGATAACTCAGTGTAGAGTCTCTTGACAGAGGTCGTCCGAAAGACCCTTTTCATGGGGTTTTATGGAATTCATATGTACTAATTAAGCAGTTTTTATCTGATAGTCTTAACTGGATATTAGAAAATTTGCACTGGTCTTTTTCGTCTCTATTGATTACCTACGTATTTTAGAAAGCAAATACTACTTGGAAAAAGAAACACAATAGGTATATTTGGAAATATTTTTCCTATTGATTTTCCTTTCACTTTTGATTGAAGCTCAGGACCTAACTGAATATATATGACCTTACCTAACTATTGTAAATGACAGAAGTATTTTTTCTCACATCATTTTTCTTATCAACAGCAGCTATTCAGAAAGGTATGATGGAGTAGATGAAAAAAGATAACACTGTTATTCCTTATCTCTTCATTGTTTTCTTACAAACACAAATAATTACAATGTATCTTATTTCTCTACACAGAAGTACATAAATAGATCAAAATAAATAAAGTTCAAAACATAAGTAAAGTAATAAAAGTAAAAAACAGAAAACTTACACTCTCGGGTATTGTTGGGAGTCCAGTTATATCAGGGGCAATGAAGTAGGAATGCTAATCAGTAGAAATAAGTCATAAAAGAAAAGAATTAAAATTTGATATTACATATAATTTATGTTAAAATTTTAAAAATATTGACTAAATTAGTAAATGCCAGGGACTGACACTCAGGATTTGCTGAATTTGAGACACTCTTACATGATAGCAGGTTTGTTAGACTTAATAATAACTTTCAAATATAAGAAGTAAATTACTGGCTAAAAATACTTTACTTTAAAATTGAACAGAAATTGCTGGGCACAGTGGCACATGCCTGTAATCCCAGCACTCAGGAGGCTGAGGCAGGATGATCACCATGAGTTTGAATCCAGCACAGACTACACAGTGAGTTCAAGGCCAGGCTAAACTATACATCAAGACTCTGTCTCAAAAAAATCTAAATAAATAAATAAAAAATAAAAGAAATGGAATAGGAATCCTGGCCAAAGTTTAAGACCAAAAAAGAGTACATTTTCATTTGTATCATATACATAATACAAATACAAATACATAAAATATAAAACTTTACCATTTAATAAAGTACTGAAATAGTTTTTTCTCATATCAGTTTTCTTAGCAACAAAAGACATGAAGAAAGGTATAATGGAGTAGAAGAAGAAAGATATATGTGTAATAATAAAATACATACACAAATATGTATATTATTAAAACATACATAGTTTAGGTAAAATTAGAAAAATAAAGTTTGCTATCCCAAGAATACACCAAAATCTGTTAAGTTTCCTAAGTTCCTACAATAAATCACAGCAGATCTCTTCTGTAAATATCAGCAAGTATTGAGAAAGCAGCATAATTTAAATAATTTTTAAATGTTTTAAACTTAGTTACTCATACTTAGTATGATTCCCATATATGCACTAAGCAAACACTAATTGGCTTCTACACTGTAGAAATCAATACAATTCACCAGAATATTTAAATAAAAAGTATACTACACATATGCCCTCATTTTCCCCATAATGTTCACAAATTTTAGCATCCAGAATCAAAGAACAACTTAATCATCAAAATGGTTTATTTTCTGTTCATATTAATCTCCAAAATCATGTAAAATCTTAATCACTTCAGGATATAATTAAAAATTATAAATTGGAAACTATGTAGCCAGTATTTGACCATAATTCAACTAGTCAGAATAAGGTTAGTTAATACAGTGATAATGTATCGTTTTCCAATGTGGAAAACAATGTAAGTCACAAGATAATCTTGTGACAAGAACTATGACAGGACCATCACACCATGAATGTAATTTCAGATTACTACTACTGAAAACTGAGAAAATGTATACATTTGTTCTCTGTAAACTACCTTTACTTGGGGTTTTAACAGCACCATATTTCACAAAACTATGGTTTATTATACATCATTAAAAGATAGTATAAACAGAAAATATATGCCAAATGATTAATTTTAAGAGCAATTTATAACTCCTCAAGGGACTGGAATGAATTTTAAAGACACAGAAAAAGAAATAATGATTTTCCAAATTTAATAGTGATTTTTAGAAGCCAATGTCCTTTCAACTCACCGGTACTAGTGAGAGCTGATCTTTCAGAATTTGTTCACTGGCAATAAATATTTCTTGATTCTTATAATATGTGAGAGAAAAATGATATTTTACTTTCAAGGGGAGGCTTACATATAAATTTTCTGTGTGTTTGAGACAACCTCATGAAGCTACATTATCCAGTGAATAACAATTGTAAATGTTATTCTAAATGCTGACTAATTTTGTACTAGAAAACAAAAACCTAAAGATAGTATTTTTATTTTGTCAAAGCAGAGAATGCTGTGGATATTTGATGCTTTTGAAATATTGTTTTGAAAAATCACTTAACACATTAAATTTTTATAAAATCCCTGATATTGTAGTGATCACTACCCACGTGGAGGAACAAAAACTCCCATCACCATTTATTTTAATCTGGAAATGAAAAACTAAAATCTCTACTAGTAGCTGAAAATAAACATTCTAGTTCAAAATTGCCATTCATTAGGACCAGAATACGTGGTATATAACATTAGTAATCTGTTGTTAAAACAAGTGAAAATATTAATGAACTTTATACAAAGGTAACCACCTGATTTTACCAGTATGCAAGATAACGTAGCCTGAGTACAGGTGTACCGGATTTGAAAACCATCACAGACCATTAGCTCAAAAGCCGAGCTGTCGAACAAGTATTACAACATCAACACCATCAGGGAACCGAGAACCAAAACCACAATGTATTATCGTTTCAACCCAGTTAACTCTGCTATTATCAAAAAGACAAAAAATAGTAAGTGTTAAGGAGGATGTAGAGAAAGGGGAACCCTTATACATTGTTGAAGGAGAGGTAAATTACTACAGCCATTATGGAAAACAGTACAGACATTCCACAAAAAATTAAAAATAGAAACTGCCACATAATCCATCATGCGTACTACTCGGCACGTATCTGAAGGAAGGGAAATCAGCACATCTGCATTTCCACGTTCACTGCAGCACTGTTCACAACAGCCAAGATATGAAATCAAGCTAAGCGCTCATCAAAAGTTGCATGAATTTTTGAAACTGGGATATATATCCGTAACTGAATACTATTCAGTCATAAAAAATGAAATTCTGTAATTTGAGGAAATATGGATGAAGCTGGAAGAAATTATTTGAAGTAAAATAAGCAAGAAACAAAACAACAAATAACCACATAATTTCACTCAGGTTGAGCAAAAAACCTTGATTTCACATTAGCAGAGACATCAAGTGTATCGCCCTGATGAATCATTATACAATGGGTACATATATCACACCATACCCCATAAACATGTACAATTATACGTCAATTTAAAGAAAATGAATGTCAAGAAAGAGCACATTTTTCTAACTAGTATTACGCAATGGGTGCCTCTACTATCTTAGAACCTGTGTTCTATTTTCCTTCGCTCCTTAACAAAGTGCTAAGATCACTTAATAAATGCAATACTTTCAAAGAAAAATGACTTGTTTTTTAGAAAATCCAAGGCTTTTCTTTGTTCTTCACCATTCAGCTGCATTACCTGCATTCTTTTGGCTTCGATGACCTATATGTAAGTATGAATTTCTTCTCATTTTTTTTATCGATTTCCTTCTTTCTTCCCTAATGTCTCTTTGGGCAACTAGACCTTAGCCTCCCCTCTCTCTTCTCCATCATCTATTTTTCAATTGCTACAACTTATGTACACTGATGATATCTTGAGTTTCAATTCACCAGTCTCCAAAGGACTACTAAACATTTCCACTTTAGTAGTATGCAATGAAAGACAGTGTAGACATAGGGGAGCAGAGAGTAAAAGGAAGATAGAACATTTTAAAATTTGTGGCATTCACTAAGCCAGTTCTAAAGTCAGATAGTTTACAAAGCGGCTTTAGTGCAAAAGGAAAGCATGATGTTCATTCTAGAAGCTGAGAGAACAATGTGAACAGAATAACAAATTTAGGGAAAAATAGTGAGGCAAAAAAAAAAAAAATGAACAAAGCTAAGAAGTGGGTGGACCTGATAACCTGGCAAAAAGTTTGGACTAGTTCTATATAAAATGCAGTTATGAAAGCTTTTCACTAGGAGACTTTACGTAACTTACGGAAGTTTGACCAAGCAGTCTTTTGAAGAAAGGACTGAAAGAAGAGATGGTAAGAACAATGTGAAAGTGTCACTCACATGAACTAGGGTGGTGAGAGTGGAAATTTTAAAAACTGAATAATGCAAGAGAATACTACTATCAAATGAAACAAGAGGAGGAAATTTAAGCAAGAACAAAGTTATTATCAAAGAAAGAATATAAGGATGACAGTTTCCTCATCTTGAAAAAATTCAAGACCTTAATTATATACGTTTCAAATTACTTCTTCTTACAGTATTTCGTGCATCACTAAGTTTTTTTCTTCTTTATTGAGAGAGAAGTTTATTATTATTTTGGAAGAAAAAAATCAATAGAGTAAGTATTAACTCTCTATTTGGCATACCAAATGAATGAAGAATATTAAAGAAAACATCCATAATTTATTTTCACAGGCTTTGAACATTTACAAAACAGAATGTACTTTTAGATATAGATGGCACAGTTCACTGTTTTAATAGTAAATAACCTATCTCATTACAGGCTTTCTGTTTTGACAAACCTCATTCACATTTCCAGTGTTTTCTGACCACTCTAGCAGATGTACTGATGTATGGTGAAATAACTCTAAAATCAGAATTTTCATCCTGTGTATTACATGCTATTTTCTATTTTATTAAGTACCGTTTTTGTTTTAGGAGAGGTAGCAAGTGTGTGCGTGCGTGCGTGCGTGTGTGTGTGTGTGTGTGTGTGTCTATTCCCTTACTATGCATGGATTACACTGAAAAATCAATGTTCCTCACAACCAAAATACCCTCACAGAGTTGGTTACTTTCAGTTCATAATAAAGTTTGTTAATTCTGCAATTTAACAGCTACCAAAATATACAATATATCAAGTTTGATAGTTACAGCAAGTCAAAAGCTCAATACTATCACTTGATAATGTTAGTATCATCATTTCCTTTTTCTTAGAAATAAAAGTGACCTTGCAAACAATTTCTATAAGGTGTGGGTGTTCTTAAGTGAAAAGTTATTATGCCTCCAAAAAAAAAACCAAACAAAGGAAACCCAAAAATGTACTTACGATACTCAAATTGACAGAAGTGTTTGCCTTTGGTACTGGGTGGTTATAGAGTGATTTGAGAGTTTCATTCAAATCAGTTTCCTTGAATAAAGAAAAGTATATTTAATAAATATAATATATAGCAAGAAAATATAATCAAAAATACCCTTGTACACTACTGGTGGGAACATAAAATGGTACAGGCACTATGGTATGGCAGTTTCTCAAAAAATAACATAAAATTATTATATTACCAAGCACTCGTATTTGTAAATATACTAAAAAATCCTGAATAAAAACTAGAAGTGATACTTGTACAGCCATCTTCCATAGAAGCATTATTCACAATAGTCAAAAAGTGGATGTAACCTAAGTGTCCATTAACAGATGAATGAATAAACAATTTGTAGTACATACATAGAATAGAATATTACTCAGAAATAAAAAGAAAATTCTAACATGTCCTATAGTATGACAATCTTGAAGACATTTTGATAAGTAAAATAAACCAGTCACATAAGGATACTGTGTGATTCCACTTTTATGAAGTACACAGATTCATACAGGTACATAGCACAATGGTGGCTGCCGAGGAAGAGAGGAGGAGGAATAGCTACTGTTTAATGGGGACAGAATTTCATCTCCCAAGCTGAAAAGTTCTAGAGATCTGTAGTACTGATGGTTGCAGAACAGTGTGAATGTACTTAATGACAAAAAACTATACACTTAAAATGGCTAAAATGGTAAGCTTTTTGTTATGTATAATTTAACACTGTAAAAATAATAGGGAAATAGCACAGCTTACCAATTCCTTAGCCAAGTAATCTGCCAGAGTATTTAGAAGCTTGTAGTACACTTCAAACCATGGCAGGTAACTGTAAAAAAAAATTTTTTTTCAATATGTATATGCATATATACCTGAAATTTAGAATCAAGAAACAAGTAGAGGAAACATATTTATATTGGTTCAAACAAGTTGATCCTGGAAAAGATTTTTAAAAAACTATACTCATGTTCTCTTTACTGTTTCAGAAAAATTTTATTCATTATCTCTTTTTAATTCCCTAAGACCAAAATTCAAAGTTCTCTTATAAAAGTTGCTCATTATATACTTCTATTTTACATTAAAGTATCTAAAAGTACTTAATGTTATTTCATAGTACCACTAAAACTACTCATGATGAAAATTAATCACTACAGTATATTAAAACTAATTTGAAAAGCTTTTAAAACAATATATAATTACAACAATATATCATTTAATTAGAAGTATATATTGTGAGAAATATATCTTTAGGCAATTTACTCATGTGAATATCACAGAATGTACTCTGGCAATCTAATGAGACTTCAATATCGCTGAGTAATAGCATCTTTTTTTTTTTTTTTTTTTTTTTTTTGGTGCTGGGGATCGAACGCGGGTCCTTGTGCTTGCAAGGCAAGCACTTTAACCGCTGAGCTAAATCCCTAGCCTGAGTAATAGCATCTTGCGGCACTACCATTCTACAGGTTATCTGTCATTGACTAACCACCTTTAGCACAGAACTGTATTTCTTTATAAAAATACTGAATTGAAAATATAATACAATAGAGCTATGTACTTAATCAGGTCTTCAGAAGTTACATTTATATACAATGGTAAGTCTCAAATATCAACAGAAATATGAGAAAGCCTATTTAAAAGTGTAAAAACTGTAAATTGCTCTTAGACTACAAAATCAATTTAATCTATTTTACCAAATCAAAGTATATGACTACTTTTTAAGAAAGCTAAACACACACAAAAAAAGAAAGCTAAACACTAAACCTAAAAATCATTTGTACAAAGTAAGATCTATATTCCTTATTAACAATTTGAAATATTGGTTTATTTAAAATCTGCCCAAAGCTTTTATTTTAATGTTTATTTAAATTAATACTTTCTATGTAGAAAAATAATAAATCACAGTATGTATCAGTGTTGGTAATTATCAATTAACAAACACTCATTTTTTCTTCGAAGTATTAGTATACTAAGGTATTTTAAGAGAAAATACTGTGATACTTTTGCTACATAATTGTTTACAGATAATAGTACGTGCATAAAACATACTTAAGACTTTTTAAAAATCAATAACTAGCACTAGGTGTTCTATAAGGAATTTTTCATATATTTTATTAGTGATGAATTATGCTTTTTGAATTAGGAGGAACCTAGAGTCATAACAAAAGAAGAACAGCTGGGTAAACTTTAGTACCTATACTTAGCAGGATAATATAGAGTTCTTTAAAATGATAATTACAAATACTAATAATGTTTAAAATGCCTATAATATTTAAACATTTTTACCCAACTCTGGTTAAACTGAATGAGTTGAATATATGCACTTATTTCTGTGGCCTCTAGAAGTAGCACTAAAATGACAGCATATGAATACAAAAGAGTGTAGATTAATGAGTACAGAAGACATAGAAAGAAATAACACCATGGGTACATGATTTTATAAAGAGGGTGAGCAAACAGAGTGATAATCTGCTTAGAAGGAGAGAAGAAATAAAAATTTAAGGGCCAACAGAAGGAAAACTGACCAACGAATCTGCAACCTATGCAACTGTGAAAGACCGATTTGCGACTCTCTCTAAAACAATCTCAAGGTGCTATTTTCTTGGTGTGAACTTACCACCACACATTCCATGTTTCCAATTCAGTTTGGTACTTTGTTCTTAAATACGAATTATTCCAACCACCAGATATACGAAGAAATACAGACACACCTTTATGTATATGATGAACAAACAGAAAAGGAGGATCAAGTAAACCTTGATGATAAATCAGTAGAAAACTTTCCTTAATATTCACAGGCACTCTAAATAAAGAGCAAGATGCTACTTAAACAAAACTAATTTTTTTAAATGAAAAATAATTACTACAGAACAAGAAAGGGCTCTCAGAAATTCTAAAAGCTGCTGCTGGGTGTGGTGACACACAACTACAACCCCTACTTTCGGGAGGCTGGGACGGAAGGCTTGAGTTTGAGGCCAGCCTGGACAACACAGTGAGTCCAAGGCCAGCCCAGACTCCAGAGCAAGACCAGGTCCTGCAAAAAATATCTAAAGGATGAAAGAAATTAAATCAAGAGAAAAGTAGAAAATAACAGAAGTAAGTCAACCAGGAAGTAGAAAAAAGACATGGATTAAAAAAAAAAAAAAAGACAGAAAATGTTAAAATGTCAGAGCATCAGCTCCGTATCATGTAAGTGACTAACAGTAGTTCCCCATACAGAAAGAGAGAGAGAGAGAGAAAAACAGAGAGAGAGAGTTTCTTTCCTAAAAATTTCTTTCTTAAAACTAAAAATTATTTCAAAAGTTCTTCAAAATTCAGACAGTAGTCTCCTGACTGAAAGAGCAACTGAATAGTACAATGAATTGAGTTAAACCAAAGCACGACCATGAAATTCCAGAACAGGGGACAGAAAGTGCGTAAGGAGTTTCCAAAGAGACAAAACTGGTAACATGCAAAGGGATTAAATTCAAAATGCCACTGAATCCCTCAAAAGCAATAAAAAAGTTAGAAGATAAATGTCTTCAAAGTACAAGGTTAAATTCTTTGCACTCAAGAATTCTATGTCAGGGAAACTACCAAGGTAGCGTGGAGATAGACTACTAAGTATTCTCAATCATGAAAGAACCCAAACCTTCACCTCCTGTACCAGTACAAGGATTAATTACCTCAACAAAATTAAGGAAACTAAGAAGGAATACAGTGATGCAGAGGACAAGAAATCTAAGATCATGGAAAAACAGTCCAAGGATAAGAGTTTACAAAGGCCTAGAGAGCAACCAGTCCAGACTGCAATGAGACTAAAAGCTTCTAAGGAAAATGAGGGAACAGGATGTTTACAACACATGTGTTGACAGTTTTGTATGGGACCCTAAAAAATTTTACAGGATTGTGAAAAATCTGTGAAAGTTTTTAAACAATCTGAAAACCAGAAATGAGTATTGATAATCTGTTTTTGTACCTAGATTATTTAATTTTTTTAAATCCTAGTTTTTAGATAGACATTCTGCTATAATCTTCATTTATAAAAAAGGCAGTAATTCTTAAAATTACAAACACCACTTTTTTTTTTTTTTTGTGGTGCCAGGGATCGAACTCAGGGCCTTGTGATTGTAAGGCAAGCATTCTAATCACTGAGCTAAATCCCCAGTCCCTCAAATACCACTTTTAAATTAGCAACTCAATATGGTATAAATTAGCACATCATAGTTTGTATACTCACTCTAACTCAAAAAGCAGTTTTCATGGAGATCTCCTTCCACCAACACACATCATAGTTTAAAAATGTAATTCTTTCATTTATATGCATTTCATACTCACATATCAACTTTTATCAACATTTTTGGGCCAAAATATACTTCATATGTATTCAGGGATTATAACTCACTAGTAATATGCCCATCTGGAGGATAGGGGATAGAATGCAAGAATTACAGAATTATATATTAAAATAATTAACTGGATGTGCAAAGAATAAAACTTCTAAGCACAAAGTACATATGTAAACAGTATGCTGTGTACTTAGTATGTGTTACTTCAATTTGATTCTGACTTTGATGTACATTTGACTAAGATAAAGCCATTTATGAGGTATCTTAATATGGTATTTAATACAGTAAACGTTTAAATTTTAAAAAATTATTATAGTAAAACATGCACTGCCATTAATCCCCCTCAAAAATACTCTCCCTCACCTGAATACCTCATTGTTTTTGCTCCTTTGTGAAACAGTAATGCCAATTCTTCCACGAGTGTCTTTAGTTGTGCTAGTCGATGTCCTGAACTGATTCAAAGGTTTTACCTTTCACCTGTAACCCAGCACGCTGAAGGCTGAGGCAGAAGGATCACTGTGACCTCGAGACCGGCCCGGGATAGTGAGTTTAAGGCCAGCCTCAACCACAAAGCAAGACCTTGTCTCAAACAAAAAAGACTTTTAGACTTTTTGACTTTTTGAAGAGCCAGAAGTCACCCAGTAAATACAGTGGAGGAGGATACACTGTCATCTTTTTACCAGCCCGCCTTTTCACTGGATGGCACTAAGCAGAAGCATTCACTGTCGGTTTTTTTTTTTTGTTTTTTGTTTTTTTAAATCACTTGTAAAGACACTCATAAAAGAGGACTTCTAGAACTGCTTCAGAAACTGGCAAGAATGATGGGATAAATGTGTTCCAACTGAGGGGGAGAGTATTTTGCAGGGAATTAATGTCAAATGTGTCTTTTACTATAATAATTTTTTAAAATTTAAAGTCACCATGTATTTTGACCACACCTCCTATCTTTGATCACAGGCTACCAAATGGCAAGTTTGGAATTACTATTTTTATCATCCTGATTGAGTAACACATGCTCAGTGTGCCGCTGCAGACAGCCCAGCACCCAGGGTAGGCTTGCCTTTCTAAATATCCAGCCTTTGAATAAACATGTCACATGACTGGGCATTTTTCAGGCACCTAAATAAACTGCAACAAGATTCTTTCTACTTCAATTCTAAAACAGCTTAGTTACAATTTCTACCTACTGAAGCAAACTGTAAACTCCTAAATTTGTTTGGGTAATGTTAAGAAGATTACCTTTATATCTTCTTGGTTAGCTTGTTTAGATGGGCAAATTTCTCAGATCTGGGCAATTTGATTCTTACATCTAACATTTTGGTACTTCCTTTCAATTTTAGGTTTTGGTACTACTTTTGTTCATTAATGTGGCCACAACATTTTTAAAAGGGTTTAACCTGCAACATGGTACAAGATGTCTCCCAAAATAATATAAATCCATCAGCACTCTAAATAAGACATTTAACAATCTGCATCATCCAAATAACATTTTTCTCTATATTTTATTTGTGAAATAGTGGAACACTCTCAAATCTCTGCTGTAGCACTCCCCCATATACCACTAAGCACTATAACCATAAAGAACAGAGTATAGTCACGCACAATGCTCTTTGTGAACATGTACTGGTTCTTGGTGATGAGTATCTCCTTGTACAGAGTATGTATCTGTCACACTTTTTAATAAAAAAAAAACACTTATATCGAAATGGAACTAATCTGTAACCCAGACATGTTCCTAGCAATGTCAGGAAAGCAAAGACATTTCTGTTGCAAATAAGCACCCTGAACAGAGGGTGCTACCTGCAGGCTGCAGTCAGCCAGCCCAAGGGCACACTTTGTGAGGTCACCAGTTTCCTGGTTGAGTTGTTTAACTAAGTAAGTTCTTCAATTTGTAAATATCAAGGAATTTACTTCAAAACCTCTATTTCCTGTTCCTCTAAAATTAAAAAAAAAAACCCTGCAATATTAGTCACAAATTTTTCTCTGTGCAATTAGTAGAGCTGAAAAGTAGCATGTGTCTTTGGATGTGCTGAATGCTATTCAGATCAGAACACTCAGCCCAACTTCTATGATCAGGCATCTCGTCTATCTCTCTTTTAAGCGGCCTTCCCAGTCCTTGCAAGTAACTGAATTCACAACCTCTGATACAAAGCAACTGCTCAACAGGAAATCCTACTGTTTATTTCCTTTTCTGACAAGAAAACAGTCCAGGATACACAAAGCAGTGCAATTCCAATATTTTAACTAGATTCATTTTACATTTAAAGTCAAAATAGAAAGCAAAAATAACATCTTTTTTTTTAAAAAAAGAGAACCATGACCAAAACTTTTGATCTGAATATAAAACATATTTATAAGCTTACTTTATCCAAGGAACAAATGATATTTTTGTGTTTTTATTTTTCTGATTTCTTGTTAATTTTCAAACAATTTAAGTTCAAAACAATTTTTAACTAACATAAAAGCTCTTAAACTAATTATCAATATTCTAAAGTGTTTTTCACTGAATCTTACAAAAACCCAAAGATATATAAAATCTGCTTGTATTAGTGTACATCTGTAATACAGAATAATGAGAGTCATCTTGATATACTGGAATATGCATATATTTTAATTATTTCCTCTCCATTAAATACTCCCCCTTTTTCCTCCCTCCCCAGTTCTTTTCCTCATCACTAAAATCTATCTTCTGGTTTCTAGTTATTTCTCATTTATCAAAATCTGGTTTTATACAACCAGTCAGAAAAATCTTAGAAAATTAAAAACAAGTACTCAACATACTACAAAGACTGAATATATTTACTTGAATATTTAAAAACTGAAAATATAATTTCTTTACCAAAGAATAAAAATGACTATCACTCTTGCAAACACAAAGGTGAAATAAATACGTTTTAAAACAAAAGGAAAGTTCATTTGTAAAATTATTTCCTTAATTTTCTATGAAGACATAAAGCAAAATACAGATATAGATATAGAGATACAGATACAGATAGATATAGATTATATAAAACCATTAGTCCATTTTGTGACATAAGGCTTCCTCCCACACTTGTACTTCCACTATAGAGCTGATAAAACTTTTACATTCAAAAGTCAAAGGTTAAATAAAGAAAAGGAAATGCTTTTTGTCAAATAGTCAGGTAACCACTAACAGTCTGAGTGATCAGCAGGAACCTAACTTATACTAATCAAATAAAACTAAGGAAACTGCTTTTCCGTAGAAAAACCGTCTAATGTCTAGAGGCTGTTTTTCTGTCTGGAAAATTGACACAAAATGTGTAAAATTGAAACATTCTGCTTCTAAGGGACTTGCCCAAAGGAAGAGTGTGAAAGGTTTAAGTTTGGTATGAGTTAAAGGGAGCAAAGGGAACTACAAAGGCCTCAAACATAAATCTGTCTTCCTTATGAGAACATTTCATTTTGAACCCTTGGTGACAATTTTATAGTTGCAAAATTATGTTAATCAAATTAGGAACAAAAGGTATTTCTTGCATTTTTGCTAGCATATGTAAGCAATTCCATATACAAATGATAGTAAAATTTAAATTAGCAATACCTCAAGATATTTTTGAAATCATATTAAACTGGAACAGACATTTCAGAGAAAGAACTAAAGAATGCAACAGTGGCTCAAAACTATTAACTTCTATATTACAGAGACCTAAATTCTGATTTTTTTCTTTAGAGAGTGAACTAAATGAATAAAAATTTAAAAACAGACTAACTTCCAAATATTATACCAGCAAAAATCTAAGAGAAAAAGAATGCTTGGTTTTTATGATATTTTGTACAAATTATCTCACTTAGAACTTGAAGGTAAATTCAAATTACTTTAAATCTCATAACAGCATTACTCAGGAGAAAAGTGGTTTTAGTGGGTTACATACAAATTTCCATCTCAGAATTCAAGGAATAGAGTAGTTTTTTAAAAAATGTATACAAGTCGCTTTGCAAAGAACTTGGTTATAGTAAACAGATGCTAAACAATGTTGCTATAAATTTATTGCCATTATTTTATTAACATCTTTAACCTGAGTCCGCACTACTCAAAAATTCAACCAACAAAGTTAATTTTCTTGTTTTAAAAAGGGTTCCATCAATTGTACTACTCTATTTACCTTTAAAAATCTTAAAATTTTTTATATATATTTATAATTTTCATTACTGCTTTTAAAAAAAGAATCTAAAGTATTTTAAACTTCAGTATCAACAAAAATTCAAGTGACATTTAAAATATTTTTCTTTTTAAATTTGGTATCATTGAAATATAAATCCACACCTTAGAAGGTAACTCTATAAATGAGAAGATTTGACATACATAAATCCGGTAACAAGAGAAAAAATTTAGAGTTCTGTAGAAACAAAAGAAAAGCAGGCTGGGGATTTAGCTCAGTGGTTAGAGTGTATGCCTTGCAAGCAGAAGGCCCTGAGTTCGATCCCTGGCACAAAAAAAAAGAAAAATACCAATTATTTATCCAAGAATCTTAGTTAATTTGCTACTGAGAATGCACACTGAATAATCAAATCAGTGCAGTCTCACAACACTTACAAACAGAGGATGCTTCAACATAAATGTACTAATCTTGCACAAAGCAGGGACTCAAGTACAACATTTAATATTCAAAAGTCATGATATAATATATTTCAAGTAAAGATCTAAGTAAATGATTTAGACTTAAATTAGAAGTGAAATGTTTGTGTGACATCTCAATGTGTAGGAAAGAAAAAAGAAAAGTTTCAACTATCAGATTAAGCATGTGCAAAAATACTGGGCACTTATGAAATATAATATAAAAGTCAGTTTCAGATACTTTAAATACCTTTGTGCATTTTACTAATTATGAATAAAGACTACAGTTAATCATTTAGTTTGATGTCCAATAGAAAAATTCGTAAATATATTTTAACTTTTATGGAAGTAATACTACTGAATGAATGCATTATGTGTCAAAATATATTTTGTGGCTCTTATTTCCTTTTTTAAAACTTCTTTGAGCCTTCTAAAATTTTTAATAATAAAATACTACATTACTTTTGTTATCAGAAAACATGGTTAAAGGTATTTCTGTGACTTGTTTACACAAATACTTTGCTATATTCCTCAACAAAATTTGGCCCTATTAGGTACATAAATAAGTCCAATATACTCTGACAAAACAGACTGCAAGTATTACTCTAAATCTTTGGCAGTCACTAGTAAATACTCAAAACAGCAGCAGAGTCGAACTTCACTCATACACCACTGGAAGCAGCAAGGTTATAAAGAAAACTGGCCTATAAATTAAAAGACTTAACTGCCACAAATAATTCTATGAGTAACTCATTAAATATTCCTGCCTTCCCCTACTCCTTCCAAAACATAATTACTTATTCTACCCTCCCAATTCTATAATACATAGATTATATATAATATCACACATTTTTCTCCTGTATCTTAATCCTACATCTTAAGGTACAGTTAAATTAAATGAGTATTTTTGGAAAAGGGAGACATAAAAAATATATTTTAGGTACAGTAGCATTTCTTCTATCATTTTATAAAACATTTCTACCATACTGTGAACATTTTACATTGAAATTACAGAAAAACACTAGTATCTGGCTCCAAGAGTGTCACAGTTACCCCATCAGCAGTACATTTTTCTTTAAAAGATCATTCTTTCACGTTGTGATCCTCATTTTCAAAGGCATAGGACAAAATTTTCCCTTTCCCATTCTTAATTCTGCTACACTCCCATGATCAGGTAACTACATTTAAAGCACCTATAATGAAACACACTAGTAAGATAACTTCCCATCCTACACACACACACTAACTATTATATTCGACAAAAGATGATCTGGCTAAATTCTTACTAATTTTAATATAATATATAGATCCATATTTATAGTTTATTATCTATATAATAATGATATCTCAAAATTTTGAATCAGAAAAAAGTGATTTTTTTCCTCATTACAAAAAGTGGATAAATGCTGAAGAATATAAAATAAAAAATACTGGCGGTATAGCCTTCTAAACTTTTTTATAATTATACACTCATTTATTAATATGTAAGTATTTGTTATGGATTAGCTACTTCTTAAAATACATACATATATGTATACAGACATAACTGACTCTGAAGAACAGACAAACATAAAATGCTACTTTGAAATTTTTCATAAATAATACTTTGAGGCAAGAAGCTTGAGATTTTAAATATATGGTATATACTATTAAATTTCCCTTCAAAAGGTTATGTCATTATAGTCTTAAAAATAATTCATGAAGTGCATACATTCTCAAGCTCATTTAAGAAAATATTTTCAATTTGCCAATTTTAATGCGCTCCTTCAGTAAGGCAGAACATCCTTCATAAATATATGAGCTATTTAAGTTTCTGTAAGATCTGCAGATGCTTTACTTATTTTTCTATTGAGTTTTTTTCTTACTCATTTATAGGTGCTTATTATATATTATAGCTATAAACCTCTGTTAGAATGGTTTTAAATTTATTTCTACCAATTTATTATTTGTACTTTAAATTTTTTATTATATCTGTCACCAAAAATAGTTTCCATCATCATTATTTGGTAAAACTGAAAAAAATAAAAAACACCAATCCTTCAGGTTTCTGTATTCCATGTCAGATATATAAAAGCTCACACTGCCAAAGTCAATTTTTTCTAATATATTTAGATTTTTATCATTCTTTTCAACAATTTTAACATTAAACCTAAAGTGTAAGGAACCACCAAACCAGGACCCCAAAACACCATTGTTCCTCTCAATGTAACACTTACAGAGATTTGTCAAAATTATTTTCCAAGAGATAATACTGATTGAAATGTATAGATATTTATACATTATCCATAACAACTTTTCAAACAAGTTTCTGAATTCCATTATATTTGAATTTTCCTTTCATTATTAAAACTAAATAGTTATCTAATTTACTGGTTATTCTCTAAATTAGCTATTCTCAAAAAACACCTTAGCACACTGACTTTCAGGATCAAAATTAAAATATGCCATTTAAATCTTAAAGTAGCAATACTTCACTAATTATGAGGGGGTAAGTAAGCTGGATGAAAGAATTTTTTCAATGTAAAATGTACCTCCCTGATTTTTCCCCAAATCTTTGACACCTTCTATTTCTTATCTACTGGAAAGCACTGTCAAATGACAAAAATAAATGATTCAGTATAAAAATAATTTTAATAAAAGATGCTTGTTTTGCAAGGTTATCTTTATCGCTTATCAATGAATGCTTATTTTGAAGGGTTATCTTGACTGACATATCATTTGATTTTGAATTTTTACTACATTGATGCTGTGTAGACATATTTTTTACAAGTGAAACTATTCCTAATTCAATGAGTACTACACAATTCAGCTGTTCTTTCACATGCACAAGTTATAGAAGCACAGATGAAAATAGTTTTTTTACTATAATTGCTTTAGGATCTGATTCCTACAGATTAATGACAATTGGATTGTCAACATGGCCACTACACCCATCTTTCAGTCATTTAACAACTGTAGTTCATATGCATGTAAATATTCTGAAGCAATGATGGCTTTCCTAAATATAAATACTACAAGCAAATTAATAGTCTGAACATTCGATAATTTTTTGATTACTAACAGGTTCAACATATTCAAAATATTTTGAGTTCGAAACAGTGAAAAAGGTATAGATTCTTTAATTAAAAAATAACATCAGGAAGACAGTTTGAAGACTGAAGTCAGCTATAAAATAAAGATTCAAATATAGAAAAATAATGCCTATAATACCTACAATTTATCCTCAAAAGGCCAAGTGGTCAACACAAACAATAATAATGACAGAGAAAAAGAGGGCAGGAATACACTGAGAATGAAACAGAAAGGAGGGAAAGAAAGACGCCTGTTAATGGATGAATCCATGTGATGTTAACATGAGTTCAATAAACTATTGAAACTTTTCTACAAATTTGAATTTTTCAAGGAAGGTTTCAAAAATTAATAAAGGTGATTTTTAAAAAGCACAAATAGATTTGGTTTTACTTAGGACAAACCTGTCTGGGAAAGAGTGCATGAAGTTATGTTCCCCTTTAAGCTGCAGCTTTGAAAATTTAGCATGAGACACGATCATAACAGGAGCTCTCCCCATCCATCTCCCACCACATCACTCCATTCCCACTGCATAACCACCTGCTCTAAGTTGGGAAAGTCAACCCACAGTTTAAACACAAGACTCTTTGGATAAAACCTAAGTTTTAAATACAACTGTTATCAAGATGAAAAAGGTGTGCCCGTATGACAAAATGAAAACATATTCTTTCTGCTACCTACTAAGTAGTTAAGCATTTAGTTCTGAATAAAAATTGAAAAAAATTCCCCAACTCTAGTAAATGTTCTGAATTTATTAACTCATAATGAATCACACAAATGCAGCTAAATAGTGAATGAACAGAGAAGACACCAATTTAATAATGATTTGTTTGTAATATGTTAATTTACTAGTTAAATGTTAATTCTTTTTTAAAAGCATTTCTACAGAATCTAGGTTGGCCAATATCCATACTGTAACAGCACATGGTCCTATTTTTATAGATTACATCTGGATTTCTGATACACAAGGACACATTACAGGAATGCTAATCTTTAGTACTCCTTCTTCTCAACAGCCAGCACCTCAGATAGAAGGTCCAGGGGCAGGAGACACATCCTCTACTACCTGCTCAATGAAGCCATATCGTAGAAGCAACTGAAGCAGGACAGGTGGGAACTATGGAAACTAGCAAGCTCATGACAGAGCTAAAACTCTGCTATTTAATTTTAGCTTACTGCTGCCATTTGGGAGGGCAAATATTCCCATTTCTCATAAGGAATTAGAAATGCAGACTTTATACAATAGTTCCTAAGCGTGTAAGATTAACCACATCTTTTAAAAGTTTTAAAACACCCAGTAGCCAAACAAAACAACTCTCTTTGGTCTGCATAACGAGTTTGCAACCTTTACCTTAAAAGCAGCAATTCATCTGCAAAAATCAAAGTTATGGTCAGTGACAGAAAAGGGCACACATTAATTTATTGAAATATTTGCATCACATTTAACATGAGAAACGCCTATATTATTTAAACTCAAATTTAATTTGCAAAAATAAATCCACAAAATCTGATCTTTAAACGACTTAGTTCTTTAAAGAAAAATTTCACTGTATTATTAATAAATCTTTTTATACAACTGATTCTGTATACAGAAAGTTAAAAATTACTTTTCAACCTACTTGAAGTTACACAAAGCAAGTTGAAAAAATTACAGGAGGCTTTTTTGTTTTTATATTTTGGCATCCAAGTGAAACAAAATACAAAAGAAAGATACAGCTCATCTGTCTAGGAGCCAATTTTCTTTATTATAATTACTCACCTAAGGATGCATAAACAAATTTTGCCTCCTGATGTGAGTCTGCAGAATCCAAATCTCTGTTTACTTTCAATGTCAGTCAGTACAAAGGTAAAGTGCTGTCCAACTTGATTTTGAGACACCCTAAAATATAGTAACATGATGAAAAATTAAGCTTGGTGTGACAATTTTCTTAAAGAAAAACAAAAGCAACAATGCACATGGTGATGTTCTCCACAGTTGGTTTTCAATCAATTGGTTCTTGAAATTAGAATTCTGTTCCAAAACTAGACAATCAATATGAAATGAGAAATAAGTAAATTAAATCATGAATCACACATCAAAATAAGACATAATACCTTACAGACTACGTAATTCGACACACACTAATTCCTAACTAGAAAAGCAGAGGAAGTTTGCCATAAGTTTTCATAAGATTAAAAGTATTTATAAAATATTTCATATGTTATTAAAATATTTTTACTGAAACTGAAGAAGCTACACACAGTGAGTCCTTGGGCTCATAATAGCTGCACTTTTCCCAATTTCTGCTTTCTACAGTTATTAACTGCTTAGATAGCAAATCATGTTTTAGAACCTAGTGCCAGCCACCACCAATTCTGCTTAATTGCTTATTCTGTTGACATTCTCACCCAATAAAGTACCATACAAAACACTACTGGTATTTTTTTATTAGCATTCACTTTTAGAGCTATCAATATATTGAGGATTAAATTTCCAAATACAAATAAGAATGAGATTTCTACCAAAGAAGTATGCTGGCTAAACTGTAAAGAACTTTAGCTAATTTTGAACTAAGTATCATGTCATACTCGTCACACCACAGTATAAAGGACAATATAAATCATTAAATAAAATCATTCCACTTAAAATCTATGAATATACTTCTGTCTACTGGCTATAACTTTGGCATTGCATAATCTAACTTCTGGTTTTTTGTCCCAAAATAAAATATCCCTGACACCTAAACTTTAGTTCTAAAACAGTGTAAGGACTGTAAAAAAGGAAAGAAATTACTACCAATGTACCTGTAGTACTACTTTTTTCAGGAAATACTGCATCTCAAATGCTTACTATTTTAAAAATACATTGTTAAGTGAACATTTTTAA
The DNA here is from genome assembly GCA_004026905.1 of Hystrix cristata. Lineage (NCBI taxonomy): Eukaryota > Metazoa > Chordata > Mammalia > Rodentia > Hystricidae > Hystrix > Hystrix cristata. Next base: position 102,169 of record PVJO010002463.1, read on the forward strand.
ATTTTTATAAACTTCAAATAAATCCTCCAGGGACTAATATGCCCTCTAACACTCAAGGTTTACAAGAATATCCTCTGGTAGCTTTTCTTCCTGTATTTTATTCTTACTATTGATTTGAAAATGATAACTTTGAGAGTGGGAGGGGAGAACTGGTTCCCCAGAAATTATGTACAGAAGAAGTATCATTCCTCAGGAATACTTATTAGTGTCAATTAGCTCACCATCAGAAGCCTTTACCTTTAATATAGTAAAATTTTGGAGTCTCACTAATTGTTAACAAAATATTTTCCTAAAAAAATTTTTGTTTTAAAAAACTCTCATACCACACACGCTTAAGAAAACTGATAATATGGTATGAAAATCACATGAAAAACAGTAAGTAATATGTCATTATGCTCAAAGGAATATTCTGTTAAATTCCAACTTAACACATGTAAGTTCATTCAGTAATTTGTTCAGTTAAATACAAACAAGATTTTCACAACTGCTAGGAAGCCTTCCATAATACTGTACTATTTCTATGAAGCTATTCTTGGAAGACAACTGGTCATGAGTTTTACATCACACGGATGGTCTTTTCAATTAGGATGAAATGAGGTAGACAGCAGGATATATACATCTAACTTTAAAAGATACAATTTGAAGGTTCAAATCAACGACTCATTTTTCCTGCTAGTTTGTACAATAAATACCTGCAGATTAAGGGGAAAAACTATAAGCTATGCTGCTCTAAGACTCCTCCAGTTTGGTCACGGTGGACAAAGTAAAAGCTATTAAAATTGAAAAGGTTTCTCGATTCCAAGTGTCATTTAATTTGACTCTCTAGTCTCCACTGTTTCTCTAAAAACAGAGAAGAGAAGATGTATTTGATTTAATTAAAAAGCACATGTAATTATTTTAAAGTGTGCTAAGATAAGCTGAAGTTATTTTAAATATTGACTTATACTGTACCTTTCAACGTCAAAGGGGAAACAGAACTTTGGCACGCTCTGTAGTACTTCCTACAAATGTAAATTGGAAAAAAAAAAAAGAAGCTTTAGAATACTTTTCAAACATGCAGTTAGAACTTTTAAAAGACATTTTCTAGAGAAAAAAATTTTTCTTCAGAAAAATAGCACAGGTTCCTAGACTAAAATAATTGATTATTAAAAAGGAATTAAGTTTGTGCTTTGGCAGATTGCACTGACAATGCCACAGAAGCCCCAGGAGGGAAGGGCCTGGCCTGAAGGGTATTAACACCCTTCACATCCCCGCTGGGATTCCCTTCAACAAGGCCATATGGATTTTACAAGAAGCACCGCACCATATGGGTAAGCTACGTCTGCTGCTACTTGTACCCCAGACTAGCCATAGGGACTTCTGACAGATCCTGGCTCTAAAATATAAATGTTGTTTCAATTAAAATGCAGGCAGAGAAAAGGGAATGAAGTTGGCAGCAGAACGAATTACTGAGAGGTATAACAACTCTACATGTCCCATATTCAAATGGCTCTTTAAAAAAAAAAAAAAACCTTTCTATAGCTAAAAAAGACATATTTATGTTTCCACACTTGGTACCAAGTTTTATTTTAAATAACATTCCTAAAGAAACGTGTTTCTAAAAATAAGCCTTTAAGCTAACACATTAATAGCTTCTATTCTGTGCACTTTCATTTAAAAATTGTTTAATATTAAAATCAATGTTTTACACAGAAAATAATCTGACTTTGAAAACTTCGATAACTTACAGTAACAACAAAATGATTTAAAATTTCTAGGAAAAAATATTCATTAACAATTACAACAAAATACAAGCAATTGTTAGCCACCTGTCAAAAAATAGGAAAAAGATCTATTTTGTTTTATCTCAAAAACAAAATTAACTCTGATTCAAAAGTTAAACTTCAGAACATCATAAAAGTTCAAAGTCAGGTGATCATCTTGTAAGACAAAGCAAAGATTTACGAAGATGTTTCTTATTAAAAAGAAAATTAAGTGGATATATTAATGCAATAATCTGTTCCCCTAGAAAATTAGCCTATTCCTTTACCAATAAAATTTCCTATAAAATCATCAGTACCTGAATGTTTATATATATTACTATGTTCAAGGAAATTTCTTAAGTTCTTTTAAAATGTATATTGCAATAATGTATCAAGTAAAAATAAAACATGATAGAATTCTACTAGCAATACTTCAGAAAGCTTCAACAGCCTTAACTCTCAAAAACAGAAAGAAAAACATCATATAAAAAAGAAGCCTTCTTCCCTTAGGGCAGGATACCCAGATTTGCTTATGAACATGTACCTTTGAAAGTATGAGCACAGACCCCATATTTATAGAAACCCAACTATCTTACTAATAATGATATTTTATTATATGTAATTAAAGGGCTCACCAACATTTGAAATAAACTACTGAACAAATGAGAACAATTTGTTTACATCTGACTACTGCTTTATCTTGGGCTGCATAAAGTGAAGCCATTTACCACATTTACTAAACATAAGAATACTATTCAGATATCCTCCTGCAAAACTACCCACAGAATTTCTATAATATATTCAAACTTCAATGTCTACTTCTAAATATATCCAAGTTAGTCATATATTCCTTATCAATTTTAAGACTCAAATTAAGAAGGAAGCTTCCCATTTAGTTGCCCAGTCTTTTCACATCCTCCCCCTTCTTTCTTACACAAGCAACACACATGCACACACTTCTGCAAAACAGCCTCAGCTCGCTTCCCAACTGGCAGAAGCATCCCTCGGGGGACAAGTCTTTAAACCTCCGCACTCTTTAAAATTCAACCAGCCAGCAGGTCTATAGACTAGTGTATAAACAGTATAGACAAAAAAATCCTCTCTCAGCTTATGTCAGTGACAAAGCAGCTCAGCAGTTGACTGTTTCTCCCCTGACAGTCTAAGCAGGGTTTACACAGATCAATAGCCAGAAGTCCCACCTAGCTCCCAGGGCTCAGTTTTTCTTCCTTAATTACAGGTGCTATTCAAACTGAAGTTTAAAAAGAAAAAAAAAATTAGATGGAGAAGTAAAATATATTCAAATATATTTTTGAATCCTTTTAGCAATAGTGTTAATTGAAATTTATACTTCTACATTTACTGCAAAAAAGTGTTCATAAAGACTGGTATTTCCACCACACAATGCTTTTGATATCACACATGCACACACATACACACGTGCACACACATATACACATGCACACACCTAACACACATGCACACAAGTCTAGATTTGCATTCACAGATCACATGAAAGGTTTAACGTAATGCTCTCCAGAAGTTATCAGTTTTCTGTTTGCTTTTAAAGAAACTTCCTTAGCCAAGAAAAACTGAGTTTCAGAATATTCCTTATTCTCCAAAACATATTATTTTTATATAAAAAAGCACATTAGCTAGCACATTTTGAGTGGTAAAAATAGAAATAAGAAAACGAACAGAATACAAAATTATGGACAGCAAAATACAAGAGGCAATTACATACCTATTTCTGCATGTGCCCTAAAAACAAGACATCTATACTATAAATGACTGGAAATAAGGACTAATGAAAATTTATACATTTCTGGTCCCATATAAATACATCTCTACTCATAAGCATAATAATGAAATTGATCTGGTAAGCAAGAAGAGAGTAAACTGCTAGTGTTAGATGGTATGTTAATTTTTTTAACCCATGAGGCTATCATTTAGCACTATACACTAATCAACTAAAACAAGCATTTAAAAAAGAATCTATTTTTTTAAAAAAGTAAAACATGTAAAGTTCACATTCTAATCAAAATTCCATAATTACAAATTTCTTAGAATTTCTCTGAAAAAAATGTAAGATGAAATATGTCACTGTAGATACCAGTAATCATTTTTTCCTCCTTTTCAACCACTTCTTCCTTTACTCTGTACTGAAATGCTGGTGTTCTCTGCAGTTTCATATTTTCCTCTTCCCTATTCAAGATCTGCCCATATAATCTCATATTCACCCATAGTTTTAACAAAAACACTAAATCTCTTAGTCTTATAGTTTAGACATGTCTGTGAACTCTAGGATTATATATCTGTATACTTTCTGGAAGCACTTTGTGGATATTTCCAGACACCTCATGTTCAGAATGCAGAAGACTTAAATTGTTCTTTGGGTTTTCATCCTTATCTTGTAGGACGGTAGCACCATCTCCACGGTTGCCCAAACCAAACACATAGTGGTCACCTAGATTCCCTCCTTTTCCTTGGCCTCATATGTAATCAGCATTCATCAAGGTTCTTTCATTCAATTTCTTAACTATCTTGCTCTAAAAGTTCTCCAGGGAAGTAAAGGATTAGAAGACAGATAAGAGGTATCAGAATCACTTGCATTTTTCTCAACACATTTGATTGCTTATACTGTTAACCTAACACAAGGATCTTGGTCTTTAACTCCATTTTGAATAGTGCTTACAATTAAGGAACAAGAGTCACTATCGGTTACAATAGATTATAAATAAACACATATTCAGTTAATGAGTAAAGTATCACACATTGCCAAAAATATCGAACATGGTAAAGAATAAAGATGTGGAAATCAGAGATCGTTAGTACTGAGACTCAACAGCAATAGGTGAGAGAGACTTATTGAGTATAGGTCATACTTTTAAGGGCATTCCCAGAGAAAAGAAATATCTTAGCTCTACTTTCGGGGGGCTGTTGTTGGGGATCATCCATTTACATACGAATGACTCCAGTTTATCCTTTTTTATGGCAATGTAGTACTCTATTGTGTAGAAAAACTACATTTTCTTTAGCCATTCATTGGTTGTTGGGCATTTAGGTTGTTTCCAAGACTTAGCTATTACAAATTGTGTTGCTACGAACATGGTTGTGCATACATCCCTGTGCTATGACGATTTTAATTCTTCTGGGAAGATCCCTAGTAGGGGAATAGTTGAGTCAAATGGAACCTCCAGTTGTAGTTTTTTGAGGAATCTCCATATTGATTTCCACAGTGGCTGGACCAGCGTACATTTCCACCAACAGTGGAGGAGGGTTCCTTTTTCCCCACAGCCCTGCCAGCATTTGTTATTGGTCGATTTTTCCATATACGCAGTTCTTTCTGGAGTGAGGTGGAATCTTAACATTGTTTTGATTTGCATCTCTCGGATGACTAGTGATGTTGAACATTTTTTCATATACTTATTTGCCATTTTTATTTCTTCATCTGAGAAATGTTTATTCATTTCAGTTGCCCATTTTTGGATTGGGTCTTTAAATTTGAGAGGTTTAATTTTTTTGAGTTCTTTGTATATTCTAGATGTTAGACCTTTGTCTGATGGATAGCTAGCAAAAGTTTGTATCTCTACGTTTTGAAGGTTCTAGAACCCTGTCAGATCACCTAGCAGAAATAAGAAGCATGGTATATTTTGAAAGTTTAGAAAAAATATAATCAATTGTCTTTTCAACTATTTGGAGAATTTGTCTAGAGCAACTAAACTATAATGACACAATTACAGTAAGTAGATTGTTTTATGAAGACTACTTAAAAAAGCATAAAGTATAATTAGAGCTAATGCATTTATTTACAAACTCAATATGAATTTATAGGAGTAATGTTTATTACATTAATTTTGCAAATATTTAATGTGTGACTAGAAACCATAGGTAACCACAAAATAGAATAATAAAAGCATTGATGAGAAAAGAGAAAAATAACAAGGAATCTAGAAGATAGATACGTAAACCAAATTTGGGAGAAACATTCTGGGGGAGTGTAATAAAAAGTCCTAATGGAAGAAATCATATGTAAATAGAGAAATGAAGAAAGAATCAGAAGTTGACCAACTATATAGCATAAGGAAAGAGAGGTGGAGAGGAGCCATCCAGATACAGGTTGGAGTATTCAACCACTTCTGGTATTCTGATCACAATATATATAGCTTAGCCAGAAGCTCTATCAGTAAAGTTAGCAATGGGCTAGAAAATTACAGGTATTATAACTGGCATGATCAACTGGAACAAGTGTATCTCCAAAATCTTTGAGGGCACATTCAACTTCACAGTTCCCCTAAAACCTAAGCAATGCAAACACATCACATGCTGAGAAAAAAATGTGAACAATGAAATGACACCCTTTTAGCACCATCAGAATCAGTTTTCCCTGGTAAACATTTCAAGGGACTGTGATTTAAAACAGTCTGAATGCTTTTTTTTATTCTCTTCCTAAATGAAAATATAAAATATTTGTTTGCTTTGTGCAAAATTCTGATCTAAACACTTTACAAATATGTCACTCAATCCTCACAACCTCACAACCACCCATATTTTATTCCTCTTTGTATGTTAAAAAAAATTAAAACCGAGGGACACACGGGCTAAGTGAAAAGTCACATCAAGCAAATGGTAGAGTCAGGATTTGAAACTTAGCATTGTGCCCCAACCTACATGATTTATTTACTTGTTTTCAACCAGGTGTACTCTGTAATCAGCAGACTCCTACATCTGCTGCCTATTTTGCCTCTATATATTGGATATTATACACAGATATATGAAATGTTAAGATTATGCTATTAATACTTGAGAATCAAGCCCCAACCTGGTATATAAAGAATAAGGTGTAAAGGTATAGAAGAATGGTGAGAGAAGAGACAGGGCATTATGTAATCACAAATGAGAGTGTTACCTGCCCTAGATTGTTCTGTTTTGAAATTAAGTCCTGGGCAAAAAGAAAAAAAGAAAAAAAAAACTGTTTATATCTATGCTTGATTGTTCCTATTAAGAATATTAGGTTTATAGTAGAAACACGCATCTACTATCTTTCAAATAAGACTTGTAAACAAGAATTTAAATTGATTCTCACAGATAAAATCATAATTAAATCTGAAGCCTTTTCTTTAAAATCTGGGGAAAAAATCATATGACACATATAGAACAAGGTCATATCAAAATAAGTAGATACTACCAGAGTAACACAGGCAGGATGAGATTGAACAGGTTAACATAATAGCGGGACAGAGGGTTGAATGAAGATTTCATTAGTTTAGGCTAGTAGCAAGAATCTGTAGATAGACCAAAGCTGCCTACATCTGATAAAGACAGAAAACTATAACTCAGATGGCAAATACCCTGGGGTCACTACAATATTCTTAGCAATTTTACTCAATACACTTCATTAGACTTCTTTAAGCCCTTCAATTTAAACCATGAACTAAGAACTTCATAATCAAAATAAAACCTTGTTTTGTATTTAGTCATCAAGATGGACTAAAAAGCTCAATAATACAAGAGCTCCAATTTCTTTTAGATTTTTTTAAATTATACAAGATTTTTCTTTATAAAAATACACATCCATAATTTTAAATTTGAAGCCGTAAGTATTTAAATGAGTGTTTCTTGAAATTCTAAATAGAAATATTGTATCATGTTGAAAACTTATTTTGCCACACCCATTATAGAACACCCACCACTTGGAATAAAAATTCAGTTCACATTCCCTGCTGATGTAATCTTTGGCTTCTTGCTGAGATTATAAGTGAAGACTTAGTTCTTAAAATGGGAACCCTTTCTATGAGAAATTGCAAAATGAACACTGGTTCTTTGTATATACAGAAAGCCATCAAACAACCTTGAACAACTAGCAGTGAGTTTTGATCACCCCTCATCTTGTCCAATTTGGCACAAGTAACCTGAAAGAGAAAACAGGATTTCCTGAGACTCTTGTAAAAGATTTGACTGACTAAGTGAGAAGTTACTTTTATTTGATGAACTTTCGCATTTAAAAAGTAACAATTCTTCTTAATAAATTATCACAAACCTTTTATTCTTACAAATAATATTTTATTGGACTATATGTAAAATGAGGAGTAATTATAAAAACTAAAGTGACTTATTTGTACAGGCAGCTTATGGTAAATTCTGTAACATTTGATTTGACCACTCATCAGCTAAAAAATAGAACTAAAGGGGTTGGGGATTTAGCTCAGTGGTAGAGCGATCGCCTCGCAAGCACAAGGCCTTGAGATTGATCCCCAACAACAGCCCCCCGAAAGTAGAGCTAAGATATTTCTTTTCCCTGGGAATGCCCTTAAAAGTATGACCTATACTCAATAAGTCTCTCTCACCTGTTGCTGTTGAGTCTCAGTACTAATGATCTCTGATTTCCACATCTTTATTCTTTACCATGTTTGATATTTTTGGCAATGTGTGATACTTTACTCATTAACTGAATATGTGTTTATTTATAATCTATTGTATTTGAAACACTTGGTATACACAGATACAAGTGCCCTACTCCTTGGTCTGAAGAAACCACGTCTTCTGATTAATCTGATCCAGTTTAAAGGTATCTTCCCTAATGTCCAGGTCCACTCTTTCTAGCTCTCCTCCCACCTTTGTCATTTCCTTTTATGCTGCTTCAAAACTTCTTCACAAGGCTCTCCACTGGTGTCTTCCAGCATCGGTCTCCAGCCCTCACCTCCCATGAAGAATCTACTCTCTCTCTTACCACAATAGATAAGAGTTTGGGCTCTCCATCCTGAATGTGAGATCCATTTTAGTGAATTAACAGATGCATAAAATCATTCACATAACTTTTCTTCCCTTTGCTCCAATTTCCTTATCTGTGAAAGGGGGCATACTGAGCATCAGCTGAGTTGACTTATACAGTACAATGTTCAATACAATGGCCAGCTATAAAAATGCTTGGAAACCGTTATTATTATGAGGGAGAATAATATGAATAGTTAATAGTAAGAACACTGAAGCCGGATTTCCTTGGTTCAAATGAATGTTGTGCAACCCAATTAAGCTATGGGAGTTTGGGAAAGTGGCTTGATCTCTATGCACTGTACTTTCCTTACTTATAAAGTGAGATAATGATGAATATTTAATTTGTAGAGCTACAGTGAAAATCAGGTAAATTAAGAAGTACAAAATGCTGCTCTTCATTCAGTTACAATGGTATATATTGGAGATACTTGTGCCTGCTGGCAATAAACCAAACTCGTTTTAAAGGTGTATGCTGTCCAAAGTGTTCTGGTGGAATCCAACATGGCTGAAGAGATGAGGAGCTATGTTGGAGTTACTCCGTGAAAACTGACTAAAATTCAGGTAAATCGAAGCCCCCTGAGGGACATATATCCTTATCCCAAAATCAACCTAAGATAAGAGATTTGTAGATTAGGCAAAACACAGACACAGGACACTATAGAAAGGTAAAGAAGTCCACAGGGCTGCCAGGGTGACCTCCAACCTGCACGCTGGCCAGCACCATCCAAGCCCACATGCCCCCAGCCCATGGGGGTCGGTGCCATCTGATCCTGTGCACACGCCCACATGGCCCCAGCCCATGGGCCAGTGCCCAGCAGGACATCAACTTGCATGTGGAGTGAAGCTGACATCTTGAGAAAATTGTAAAATCTGAAGAAAATTAATAACAAGACAAACTCCAACAACATGGGAAAGATTTGGGAAAAAAGATCCCCTGGCTTCCTTATCTTCTTTTTTGGGGGGAGGGGGCTTCCCTCCAAACAGAGGACACAGTAGCCTGGTGGCAGATGCTACCGGCACACAGAGGGTGACCAACCAGGAAGCCATGATTTCCTTTCTCTTTTTATTTCCCCCTTTTTCTTCTTTTCCAAGCCACAGCTACTAAGAAGACTCCCTAATGACGGCAAGGCGATGGTCCACAGAGTCAGTGGGCATCAGTGAAGGAGAACAATGCCACCCCACCCTGCCCTGCTCTCAACAACCGGATTGGAAAAAGGGGAAGAGCACTCATCTGCAATTCATCCGAGGTAAACTTTCCTTGACTGCACCCCAACTTGCAAAAGCCCTGCCCTGTATCAGCCACTGCAAACTGCAGCATCTCTGCCTGATAGCAGCATCTGCACCAAACTGTCCTGCTTCTAGCAGCCAGGAGAAAGAAAGGCACACCAGTAGAGCAGAATAGAAGAGGCAGTGCAAAGACCCAAAAATACCAACTGTACCGCACAACTGAGGAAAAGTTGCAGAAACATAAAGGGTAAGGAGACGTGGATGGGCTGGCAAGGGACTCCAGAGAGCTGCTGGCTGAAAATTCTGCCCCAGACTCAACACCTGGAGGCCAAGATCAGCACAATACTCAATGCTGACTCCTGCAGACTCGGTGGGATGATCCACCACAGAGCTGGGCTCTGGCTTGGACACTACCACAGAACTGTGGACATCAGAGGAATCTCACTGTATATATATATTTTTTCTCTTTTTTGATTTTTCTTCTTCATTTGGTTACATGTTTGTTTTGTTTTCCTTTTTCTATCTGTTCTTTTTTGTTGTTGTTCAGGTTTTTGCTTTCATTGTCTTCTGTCATATCTGGTTTATATTTCTTCTTGTTTCTCCTTCTTTTCTCTCTTTCTTTCCTTAACTGACTCTTCAAATTATTCTTTCTTTCTTCATGTAAGAGAATATTGTCTAGATTTTCCCTTGTCTCCTCTAATATTTTCACCTTTCACTCTTCCTATCCTGTCTACACTAGTTACCCAAAGCTTAAGTGATCCTCTTTTATCCTCCAGCCTTGCATCTAATGTATTTCTCTTCAATGACCTCTGTCTTTCTCTATCCCTCTTAATACTCCCCCCACAAAGGGTAATGCATACAAATTACTGGCATATGTTGGATTTTGTTATATAACTATAGGCATTGCTTCTATGGTTAAAGATACAAAATTAATAGCTACCACAGTCTGTCAATTTCATGAATGTGCTTGATGCTACTGTTACCACTAATGTACTACTACAAGCAGGGTGTCATACCTGTTACAATCAGTGGTACTTTCTTGTATGACCATACTGTGATTGTCTGGGGTTATAATCATTAACCAGTATCAAAAAACTAAGTGTTGGGCCAAACAGACAGCAACTTCTCATCCCTATTACATGTGGAAGGCAGGATTTTGAGACAGACACAAAAGTCAACAACCACCTAGACCTAGAAGACATCTCCGAGGAACAGACATTTCCCAGGAAAGCCCTGATATATGTCTTAAAGTTATCTATCATAAACAAACTATAAAAATCAACACAGAAAACAAACTAAAAGGCAGAAATATATTTATACATATATAGAGAAAGAGAAAATGACAAGACACAGAAGTAAAATAATCCCCAGGCCTCCAGTACCCCTAGAACAAATCCAGAGGTCAATGAAATAGAGGAAATCTGAAGCCACCCAACTGAACCTTCAGAAACGATAGCAGCAGGAGTTAAAAAACAGATGAATGAGGCTATAGAGAACATCAGAATAGAAAAAATTGCTCAAGTTAAAAAAGAGATGACAATCACAATGAAAGACCTGCTTAGTGTATTTAGAGTAGACACAGATTAAAAAAAAAAGAGCTTAAGAAAACGATGGAAAACTTGAACACTGAACTCAGGAAAGAAATGGAACCCATAAAAACGATTCAAACAGATATTCAAGAGATCAAAAATTCTTTTGAAAGTTTATGCACAAGATTGAATGTAAGTGAGGACAGAAATTCAGATCTAGAAGACAGGATGGCAGTTACAGGATGGCAGTTAACAATCATGAAAAGAAAGACTTCTTAAAGTAGCTAGACACTGAAAAATCAATACAACAGTTGCAACATGATGCAAAGAAGAACAATATAGGAGTGACTAGCATAAACAACAAAGCAGGAGACAGTGTTAATGACATAAAAAAATTATTCACAGAGTAATGACAGAAAACTTCCCAAACATGAGAAAAGAATTTGACAGACAGATAAGTGAGGCATATAGAACCCCAATTAGCCACGACCAAAATAAATCTACACCAAGGCATATAATAATCAAGATTCCAGAAATTCAACACAAGAACAGAATACTGAAATTTGTTACAGAAAAGAAATAAATCATCTACACAAGAAAACCCATCAGAATCACAGCAGAGTTTTCATCACAAACCCTTAAGTCAAGAAGAGCTTGGAGCAAAATATTTCAAGCCTTAAAAGAAAACAATCTCCAACCCAGATTGATATATCCAGCCAAATTATCTTTCAGATTCAATTATGAAATAAGATACTTCCACAACAAAGAACAAATGAAGAAATTGGTGATCACCAATCCATTTCTACAGAACATTTTGAAGGGTATCCTAGAATAGGAAAGAAGAGACTATAATTCCAAGGACATTAACAAAAATAATCCAGCAAGCAATGCAAGTAGTTAAGCAGAGGGGCAGGGAAAAGAAACCAACAACATAAAAAGACTATGACAGGCTGGGGATTTAGCTCAGTGGTTAAAGTGCTTGCCTGGCAAGACAAGGCCCTGAGTTCGGTCCCCAGCACCAAAGGAAAAAAAAAAAAAAAACTATGACAAAGATATGTCAATACATAACAGTTATAACCATCAATGTAAACGGTCTCAATTCACCAATAAAAAGAAACAGATTGGCAGAATGGATCAAGAAACAGGATCCATCAATATGCTGCATACAAGAAACACATCTAACCCAAAAAGAAATTCATAGACTGAAAATCAAAGGATGGAAAACAGCACTTCATGCAACAGGAACCAAGAAAAAAGTAGGAGTAGCCATCCTAATCGCAAACAAAGTGAACTTCAAACCAAGACTGATCAAGAGACACAAAGAAGGTCACTAACATACTTGTTAAGGGAAAATTCCAAGAGGAAGAGATAACAATCATTAATATTCATGTACCAAGCACTGGCATACCTAACTACATAAAACAAATATTAACGGACACGAAAAATAAAATAAATACTAAAACAATTATAATGGGAGACCTCAACACCCCACTGTCACAAATAGATCAACTAGACAAAAAATCAACAAAGAAATATCAGAACTGAACCAAACTTGTGAAAAAATGGACTTAGTACATGTCCATAGAGTATTCCACCCCATGACATCAGAATACATACTCTTCTCAGGTGCACAGGGGACATTCTCCAAAATAGACTACATAATAGCTCATAAAGCATGCTTAAGTGAATGTAAAGGAACAGAAATTATCCCATGCACATTATCAGATCATAGTGCAATGAAATTGGAAATCAATGGCAAAAGAAACCACAAAAACTACATAAATATGTGGAAATTAAATAACATCCTCCTAAACAAGAGTTGGGTCACAGATGAAATTACAGAAGAAATTAGGCAGTTTATACAATTAAATGCTAATGTCAGTACAACATACTGGAACTTACGAGACACAATGAAAGCAGTGCTATGAGGGAAATTCATTGCACTGAATTCTCACATCAGGAAAACAGAGCAAGTCCAAGTAAACAACCAAATATTGAACCTCAAACTTCTAGAAAAAAGAAGAACAATCAAACACAAAGCTCTTATGAGAGGAAATTATAAAGATCAGAGCTGAAATTAATGCAACTGAGACTAAGAGAACAATACAAAGAATCAATGAATCAAAGAGTTGGTTCTTTGAAAGATTAAATAAAATTGACAAACCCCTAGCCAATCTTATCAAAAAAAAAGGAAAGAAAAGACTCAAATCCATGCAATTAAAAATGAAAAAAGTGAAGTCACAACTGACCGTGCAAAAATCCAAAAGATCATCAGTAACTACTTCAAAACCTTTAGTATCAGAACATACACTCAAACAAGATGGAAAACACTGAAGAAATAGGCAGATTCTTAGATGTATATGAATTACCAAAGCTGAATCAAGAAGAAATAAAAATACTAAATAACCCAAATCAGCCACTGAAATTAAAGAGGTAATTAAAAATCTACCAACAACAACATAAAAAAAAGCCCAGGTCCTGATGGATTCACAGCTCAGTTCTACTAGAAATTTAGAGAAGATTTAATACCACTACTCCTCAAACTCTAAAAAAATAGAAAGGGAAACAATACTCCCAAAATCATTCCTAGGAGCAAGCATCATCCTGATACTAAAACCAGAAAAGGATCGAAATAAAAAAGAGAACTACAGGCCAATTTCCCTAATGAACATAGATGCTAAAATTCTCAATAAGATACTGGCAAACAGAATTCAACAAATCATTGATAAGATTACACACCATGACCAAGTAGCATTCATCCTACGGATGCAGAGATGGTTCAACATACACAAATACATGTAATACACCATATCAATAGAGTCAAGGATAAAAATCACATGGTCATCTCAATATATGCAGAAAAAGCATTTGACAAAGTCCAACATCCATTCACGATAAAAACCCTACAGAAATTAGGAATAGATGGTCTCTAACTCAATCTGAAAAAAGCCATTTATGACAAATCAACAGCCAAAATCATACTAACTGGTCAAAAACTGAAAGCTTTCACTTTAAAATCTGGAACAAGACAAAGATGTCCACTGTCACCACTCTTATTCATTATTTCTGGAAACATTAGCCAGAGCAATTAGGCAAGAGAAAGATATAAAAGGAATAAAGATAGGAAAGGAAAAAGTTAAACTATCATTACTTGCAGATGACACGATACTCTATATAGAAGACTCCAAAAACTCCACCAAAAGACTTCTAGATTTAATAACTAAGTTCAGTCATGTAGCTGGATACAAAGTCAACACTCAAAAACAATAGCATTTCCATATACAAATAACCTCACTGAGAGGTTCATTAGGGAAGCAACACCATTCAAAATTACATCCAAAAAAATGAAACATTTAGGAATCAATCTAAAAAAATATGCAAAAGATCTTTACATTGAAAACTACAGTACTCTAAAAAAGGAAATTGAAAGGGATATCAGAAAATGGAAAGATAGCCTGTGTCCCTGGGTAGGAAGAAGCAACATAATGAAAATGGCCATACCTTCCAAATTACTATATAGATTCAATGCAACTCCAGTCAAAATACCAATAGCATACTTCACAGAATTAGAGAAAGCAATCATAAAGTTCATCTGGAATTAGAAGACCAAGAATAGCAAAAATAATTCTGAGCAACAGGGGCAAGGCAGGGGACATCACAATCCCTGACTTGAAATTATAATATAAAGCTTCTGTGATAAAAACAGCATGGTACTGGCAAAAAGACAGACCCAAGGAACAGGTTAGAAAATGCAGAAACAATTCCAAACACACTCAAATACATCATTTTTGACAAGGATGATAAACACCTTCACTGGAAGACAGCCTCTTTAATAAATTGTGCTGGAAAAACTGGCTTGCCACATGCCAAAACCTAAAACTAGATGCATGTCTCTCACCATGTACTAAACTAAAATGAAAAGGGATCAGAGTTTTAAACATTAAAACAGAAACACTAAATCTGCTAGAAGAAAGAATACAAAGAACTCTTGAAGACATAGGAGTAGGCAAAAAACTTATGAACAAAACTCAGACTGCATCAGAAATAATACAAAGAATCAGCGGTTGGGATCACATTCTATTAAAAAGCTTCTGCATGGCAAAAGAAATCACCAAACAGAATGGGGTGAAAACCCACAGAGTGGGGAAAAATTTTTGCCAGCTGTTCCTCAGACAAAAGTCTAATATCTAGAATATATAAAGAACTCAAAATATCAGACCCCCTAAAATTTCAAAACTCAGTCTAAAAATGTGTATCCAAAATGAATAGACAGTTCTCAGATGAAGAAGTACAAATGGCAAATAAATAAAAAGTGTTCAACATCACTGATTATTCAAGAGATGCAAATTAAAACAACGCTGAGATTCCATCTCACTCCAGAAAGAACAGCTATTGTCAAGAAATCAATAACAAATGCTGGCAGGGCTGTGGGAAAAAAGGAACTCTCCTCCTCTTTTGGTGGGAGCATAGGCTGGTCCAAACACTGTGGAAATCAAAATTCCTCAAAAATCTACAACTAGAGGTTCCATTTGACCCAGCTAGTCCTCTTCTTGGTATCTTCCCAGAAGAAAAACATCACACCACAGTGATATATGCACAACCATGTTTACAGCAACATAATTTGTAATAGCTAGGTCTTGGAAACAATTCAAATGCCCAGCAACTAACGAATGGCTGAAGAAGATGTGGTTTTCTTTAACACAATGGAGTGCTATAAAAAAGGGTAAACTTGAAACATTTATAGGTAAATGGATGCAACTTTAGAACATACTCTTAAGTGAAATATATCAGACATGTATGAATACATATCAAATTGCTTCTCTGATACGAGAAACCATAAGGGTAAATAAGGACAAAAAGGTATAATAGATATCGTGGAAGACAAAGATAATATCCAAATGAGAAGAGAACTAGAGAGGGAGGAGGGGGAAAAGAAGAAAAGGAAGAAGAAGAAACAGTAGAAAAATGTAAATAAAGCTATTGTAAATAAACAGAAGAATAGGAGTGGAAGGGAGGGGAATGAAGATATACCATGTACAGGTACAAATTAACTATGATGAATGTGATCATTATGTATATCTACACTGTACCAATACATGTACTTGGTAAATAAATAAATTATAAAAAATAAGTATAAAATGTTTGGAACAACACTAGCTAAAGTGTTTCTTACTATTACTGATGCCTAACGTCTCCCCAGCGCTGCACTTTTTTTCACTTGCAACTACTAACTTGATATTTTAACCAGGGTATTTGAAGACATAAAACACGATGTGTCTAAGACATATTTAATTGCCTTCTTCAAAACTTCTTTTCCTTTATAAACATCATCATTTACCTAATTTTCTATCTAGAAATTTCTCCCCTCCTTTACTCTTTACTTTCTTGAAGAATTCTCAACAGATGCAGACGACAAATTTGACAAAATTCAACATTTTATGATTTTAAAAGACTCAAAAATATAGGAGAAGAAATAAATGATCTCAAAATAATGAGAGCCATATGTGAAAACTCCACAACTAATGTCATTTTCAATAGTAAAATACTGAAAGCTTTTCCTCTAAGATCAGAAACTAGGCAAGGGTATTCACTTTTGCCACTCCAATTTCACAAGGTAATACAAGACAGGACAAGTAGAAAAGGAAAATGTCTAAAAGGCATTCAAATTGGAAAGGAAAAAATAAAATTGTATTTATTCACAGATAACAATAACCTTCTTATCCCTAAAGACACCATCAAAAACCTAATAGAATTAATAAACAAATGGAACAAAATTCATTGGAAGCTACAAAATCGACATACAAAAATCAGGTGCATTTCTATATATTAACAACAAACTCTCCAAAAGGTATAATTAAGAAAACAATCCCATTTATAGTAGAAACAGAAAAGAAGAAAATATTTAGGAATAAACTTAATCAAGGAAGTGAAACACTTACACACTAAAAATTATAAAACACCAATTAAAGAAATTTCATAAGACACATATAAAAGGAATGGCATTTTGAGTTCACAGCTTAGAAGACCTAACATTGTTAAAATGCCCATACTAATCTAAAGATTCAATAAAATTCCTATTAAAATTTCAGTAGTATTTTTCAAGAAAAAGAAAAAAAAATCCTGTAATACATATGATACCAGAAAGGATACAAATCAATCTTGAGAAAGAATACAGCTGGTAGCATTATATATTATGATTTCAAAATATATCATAAAACTATAGTAATTGAAACAATATAAGGACATAATGACAAACATACAGATCAACAGAATGGCCTAGAGAGCCCAGAAGTAATCCTATGGAAGTACAGTCAACTGATCTTTGAAAAATGTACCAAGAATACACAAGAGGAAAGAAAAGTTTTTTCTATAATTGGTGTTTTGAAAACTAGATTTACATATATAAAAGAATGATACTGGACACTTATCTTACACCATACATAAAAATTAACTCAAAAGAGATTAAAGACTTACTTAGAAGTGTAAGACTCCCAGAAGAAAACATAAAGGGAAATATCCATGACACTGGTCTTGGCAATGATTTCCTAGATGTAACACCAACCATGTATTGAATATATGATATGGATGTGCACAGGCAACGAAGGCAAAGACAGACAAACAGGATTATATCAAGTTCAAAAGTTTCTGCACAATGAAGAAAATGATCAAAAGAGTGAAAAGGCAACCCATAGAATGAGAGAAAATATTTGTAAACAGTATTAATGTGTGAGGGGCTTAATTTCCAAAATATGCAAGGAACTTCTACAACTAAATAGCAAAAACAAAACAAATATCCTGATTGAAAATTGGGCAAAGGACTTGAACGGGAATTTCTATAAACAAGACACACAATGCCTGGCAGATACATGGAAAGATGCTCAACAGCAGTAATTATGAAAAAAGTCAAATCAAAACCACAATGGGAAATCATCTCACACCTGTCAGGATACCCACTATGAAAAACAAAAACAAACAAAAAGTGTTGGTGAGGTAAAAAAGGTTAGTACCATTGTGAGCTGTTAGTGGGAACAGAAAGTAATATAGCAGCTATGGAAACGGTCCTTTAAAAATTAAAAATAAATTACCAAATGATCTGGCAAGTCTACTTCTGAGTATTTATCTAAAATAAAACGAGGATCTCAAAGGGACATTTGTACTCCTGAGTTCGTTACAACATTATTTGCAATAGCCAAGACACAAAAATAATCTGAAATAATCTGAAAAGAAATACTATTCAGGCTTAAAAAAGAAGGGGCAGTCTTGCCATATGCAACACAGGGAAGAACCTTAAAGACATTAAGCTAAATGAAACAAATATTGTCAGATATACTGCATAATTATACTTCCACGAAATATCTAAAACAGTCAAACTCACAGCAGCAGGATATTTGTCCTGTTTTTGCTACTCAGTTGTAGGAGTTCCTCGTATATTTTGGATATGAAGCCCCTGACACATATATAGTCTACATAGAAGCTGCCAGGGGCTGTGGGGAGGGGAATCTGGAGCTGCTACTGAACAAATACAAGGTTCAGTTATGTGTAGAGAACTGCCGTGCAACACTGGGGACCCTTAACAACACTGTACTGCACACTCAGAATTTTATCAACAGGGTCGAGTTCATGATCTGTCTGTTCCTCTACAATAAAGAAAAGAAAAAATCTCAAATCCATTTCCTTTTCCACTTCTTTAACCTTTTCCTCCTTGAAGCTCTCAACAGTAATGGCCTTCTGAGTACTCTGTCTCACACAGGCTCCTTCTCTCTTAGCCAAAAACTTAACCCAGTCACCTACCTGAAATCCCCTTGCTCACACACCCCTCATATTTGTTTGTCTGCTGTGGTACTGGAGACTGAACCAGGGCCTTCACACGGAGCTACATCCATAGTCTTTTAACTGTTTATTTTCATTCTGGGGCAGGGTCTCACTAAGTCATTAAGGTGCCCAGGCTGGGCTTCAACTTGTGATCCTCCTCCCAGAATGCTGCCATTACAGGTGTTCCCTACCACAGGTGGCTCATTTATGGTTATTTCCTCTTCATGATTTGGCCCCAACTACTTACACACACACACACACACACACACACACACACACACTTGAACCCAAAGCCTCACATGCTAAGCACTTTACTACTGACCTATGCCCCTAGCCTGCACCAATTATCTTAGTAACCTCTACATCAAGCTCCATACAGTCCACACTCGAATCACACTAAATTAGTGCTTATTTGAACAAATTCTTGTGCTTAATTTCGTATTTTGCTGCTTCTTCCACACTCTGAAGCTGTAACCTGGCATTGATATTATTCTACCCCCTTTATATCCTATATCCTATAAATAATCAGGTCACCATTTTTTCCTATTTAACTCCATTTCTAATCAAGTAAAAATATAAAACTATTGCAATTTGCAGTTCAAAACATATTAAATAATTATAGTTGGGCAGCTAGAGTCAGTCCATAAAGATTGAAAGAAGAAAGTCACATATTTTCCATATCTTACAACATAGTAATAAGCATCACAGAATATGATTATCAAACAAATGTTTTCATTATAGGTCTGTAGATGCAGATGTTCTCTGAGATGCTAATACATTTCTCTATAAACCTTACCTTTGAAAATTCATTTATATAGTAAATTCCACATCATCCATCTTCTCCTATACTCCAAAGATTTCCTACTACTTAGAAGATATTCCTACTAAAATACTTGGCATATCCAAAATTGAAATCTTCCTCCCTCAAAATATGAGGTCCTCCCAAATGTCGTATTTCTATACTTTCCTGCTAACTTTCTTCCAGTCTAACTTTTTCAAACTTTAGAATCAGGAAATAACTTTTGTTCTGCTTGTATATAAGCACATTAAAAACCAGTTAAATCCACATGGAACCTGTGTCAGCATTTCACAAAAATGACCAGTAGACTGCATTGCTGTCTTATTTTGGAAAACAGGCTAAGGAAAAAAACACACATATTATCACTAAGTACTAACCAAGATAAGCTGTAATATTATTATCTACCTAAAAAGTACATAGGAATAAACATCTATCTGTGTGCTTGAATAATTAGGAAAAAACTAACAGAATAAAATTCGTATTTTAAATAAGATAGTAAATATTATAATTAGCTAAAACAATATAAAACCACCATGAAATTAATTTTTGAAATTAGGAAGGCCAAATATCAGGTATTACTTGAAACAGTTCTGTGAAATATCACGTAACTACATTTTTAAGCTTTAAAAAGTCTAACACATGCAAAGTCTATTAAAATGCACATAATTTATCTGAATTAAAATGAAAATATATCTAATAAATAATACTATTCATCTAGACTCTTTTAGCTCTCCCTTAATATACAAATGTATTCCTTTTCTCCAAACACAGCAGCTGGGAATGAAAGGCAAGATTTCAAATGATCATTTTCACATCATATTCCATCATCTTTTCACCAGTTTCTCCCAGCTTTTCTTTGAGCTCCATTCTTTTACAAGAGGTCTCTTTTTAGATCAATCCATATTTCCATAATCCACGCTGCAGTTTCCTCCTCTTCTCCCCAGGGTGGGCTAACCCCCACATCCACAACTATAGCTTACAACTGTCATTAAGCCTTGTAACAATAACAAGATAATGACAAGAAAGGGTGGCGATGAGGCTAGCTGGTACCATATGCTGATCAAATTCAGTATTTTCAGCTAATACAGAGTATTTTTAAATTTAAAAATTCTAATAGTGAAGTGTCTTCATGTATATTTTTTCTCTCCAATTATGTTTCAAGTCTAGATTTTAAACATTGATGTGCAACCTGGCAATACCTTCTTTAAAAAGCTTAATCTATTAATAATGTACTGAGAAGAAGAGAAGAAAATAGAAAGCAGCAAACAGAAAGGTGAAAGGACAATTTATAGATAGTTGCTCGTTCTTTTACCTCCCAAATTCCATTCAGTTTAAGTAAATTCATAAAAAAGAAGTTTCCTTACAAATTACTTTAAAGCAATATACACCTGTAATAAACAAGATTATTTCAAACATATTCCATTTGCAATTAACAAAGACTTTACACCGGTTTTACAAGACCTTATTTCTATCGAGTAATATCTAAACCTACTATTCTTGTTGCCATCCTATTTTTCATTGTTAACTAATTTTAACTTCTTTTTAAACTAAAGGTAAGGAAAAATTTTTAAATGAAAATTTTCAAACTGGCTGAGAGACTTTCCTGTCCCCATATTATGTTCAGTTTTTTTCTTCTGATTTTGGGAGACTTGCTTCTGATTCATTAGCCTATGTTGTGTCACACCAGGAAAAATCATTTCTGCACTCTGTTTCTCTCAAAGACTTTAAACTCTTTAATAGAACTAAAGTCCATTTTTATTCATTTAAAGTAAACTGCTCTGTAAAAAAGTTTTTATACAACCACATTTATTTATTTTAATCTGTATCACAGTATCATTATTTGATTTCTATTTCAGGTTTGGTCTAAATCATTTGTAGTTAGAATATAATAATTCCATTGTCAAAAAAATATAAAAAAAACTTACATCTAAGAGCTCATTAAAATAAAACTTCATCTTTCAGAAGAAAAATAAGGTCATTTTTACAGAAATTTTCAATACAATTTCATCTAAAATATATTCAACAAAATTCTTTCCAACAGGAATTTCCTAAAGCACATACGAAATCTGTTTTTTAGCAAATACCTCATCCAAAAAGCAAAATTTCTAAAATGTCACTATGTTTCCTTGTTTGCAATAAAATTTTTTAATTTCAATAGTATAAAAATAAGTAAGCACACAAGAAAAATAAGAATGTGATCATGTCTTGCCTTGAGCTTCCTAACACTGTAGCCACAAAAATCAAATCTAATCTCTATAGAGATGAACAGATAGAAAAATATAACTATGAAGATCATCTTACATTTATTTCTATAGACTTTTCTACATGTTTGTCCCTTATAATGTTTCATTCTCATTTTTTTTACTCAACAATATACCAGAAACATAAAACTGTATCTACTATAAACCAAGCTGCTGAGACATAATTGGTATTTAGTTACCAAAATAAAGAACTGATAAAAAGTTTTGGGATATGAGACAGTTACTATATAATTCTCTTACATTTACTCATTATATCTCTATATATTTTATTTTGTTAAAAATTAAGAAATTAGTTTGTCTTGGAAATGTGTTTACATATATATATACTCATAGGGGTAATGAAACAAAATTTTATTTTTTCACATCAAAAACTGACATATTTCATTTTTTCCATTTGGAAAAGCAAAAGTTGATACAGAATGCAATTAAATGCAATTAGGTTATCTTGTTCTTCTTCTGAAATAATCAACTGGCAGCTATAAAGGACAAAATCAAGAAATATTCAATTTTTAAAGAACCTACAATTTTTAAATATTTATTTTATATTAGGATTTAATAAATTATTTCTGAAAAATTTAGATCTTTATGACTGATGCAGGAAATAAAATTACAGAAGTCCAGGTATCAATGTCTATCAACTTCAAATTATGAAAACCTTTGTTTTGATCAAATCCCTTTTAAATTAATACAGAAGAAAATTATTTTAAAGGTGGATATGTAAAAATGTATTGTAATTTTAAAATGCAGAACATGCCAGGCATGGTGATACATGCCTCTCATCCCAATGCTCTGCAAAGCTGAGGCAGAAGAACAATAAATTCGAGCCCAGCCTGGGCAATCTAATGATTTACCAAGAACCCTAAACAATAAAAAAGAGCTGGGATAGTGGAAAGGCCCTTGGTTCAATCCCTAGTTTTGCAAAAAACAAAAACCATTAGATAACACTGAAAAATAAAAGGAAAATTGTATACAATGCTAAGTATAACTGTAATTAACATCAACTAATTAAAAGGGTGTTTACAAAAGTAAAAGACCTGTAATGCCACTGCTATCCACCTATTACCCCAGCTATTTGGGAGGCTGAGCAAGGATCACAAGTTCAACGTCATCCTGGGCAATTTAACAAGATCTGTCTCAAAAATAAATAAATTTTAAAAAAAGAAAGAAAGAAAGAAAGAAAGAAAGAAAGAAAGAAAGAAAGAAAGAAAGAAAGAAAGAAAGAAAGAAAGAAAGAAAAAAGGGGGGTGGGGCAGTCAGAGATGTGGCTCAGCAGTAAACACTCGCCTAACAAACATGAGGTCCTGGGTTCAATCTTCAGTCCCACTAAAGAAATAAATAGACCTACAGATACAGCTGAAGAGGAAAATTTTAAATGCTCTACTATTATTGTAGAATATATAGTTTTTACTACCACTTAGAATTTGTAATTCAAACTGTCTCTAGATAATTTTTACCAAGATTTACTTAATGAACAAAATTTCTATTGTAATTAAAATTATCACGTGGCATATGCAGTTTTCTAAAAGTATTTCTAAATATACTGCTATCGTATAGACTGGGAGCATACACCAGGTTGCCAATATATACTGAAGCTTAATTTTTTTAACTTTCTATAGCAATCAAGGGAGGCTAGAACACACGGATCTACCGTTAAGGTCAGGTGTGCATCTTGAGGAGTCAGTCATGGATCCACTAAACTTCAAGCTGTTTAACACATATGACAAGCCACATCTTTCACTCATGCTTTGATGAAGCCCTATTGTATGTCTCATAACACTAGACTGATACTGTTGTAAATTTAAGTATGCACACTACTTTTACATGCATCCCTGTCAGGAGATTACTTGCCTCCTGCTTTTCCAAGGTGACTGGGAAACCTAGCCTGAGTTTGTTCAACTTCCTTTAGCCCGTCACTCTCTCAACTAAACCTCACAAGCTTTTATTCAGACCTTATGTCACCACTCTGCTACATGTGGAAACTGAATAATGAGAAGATTCTGACCTTATTCCTTCAAGAAACAATATACAACCCAGAGTTAAGCAATAAAGGAGGTGGGAGGGCAAAAAAGAAAGAGGGAGAGAGATAGAAGGCAAGAGAGAAGGGAGAAGAAGAAGAGGGCAAGCGGGGGAGGAAGTAAGAGGAGAGGAGGGAAGCAGTAAGACATACAGGTATATTAAACAGGTCGCTGTAGAGCTTCCAAAAATCCTTCGAAAAATGAATTTTCAAACTGAGGTTTAAGAATAAGGAGAAACAGCCTAACAAAAGAAAAAACAGACTAGAAAAGGGAACTAAAAATAGAAATGGTACCAAAAAAAAAAAAAAAAAAACCCCACCAGGAAGGGCAGGTACAGGGTGTGCTCAGGGTGTGCTCAGGTTCTGCTCCTGTGCTTGGAGCACCCTGTGAAGTTACCGTTATGTCATTTACTGTACAGGCGATTTTTCTGATAGCAAAAAACTGATAGTGTTAAAAATCAAATCTATATTACTAAAAAATAATTTATTTAAATCTTCTATGTAATGCAAGAAGTAACATCCTAAAATCTCCTCAACTTCAAATTGGAAGTAATTTTGTTATTTCATGTTCCCAGCATGTGGTCACATTCTGTTACCCTCAATTATGCTGATATCCTCTACTTTCATCTGTAAAAAAGAGGACCAATTTAAAGAAAAAACTGAAAGATCAAAGAATAAGCCTTCAAGACCACCTCAAATGCACCCTTTCTACCAGCATCGCTACATGAAGCTCAACGACACACTCAGGTTAGGAGGAGCGCCAGAAGGCCAGCTCACTTCCGATTCTCACTCCAGTCTTCCTTTCCGTAATAGAGTCTTAGAAGATCGGAACCATACATTTTCTTCTTTACATCCAGATTAGCAGCTTGCAAAAAGAACTCAATGAATTTTAAATTCTTAAGGCATGATACTTGCCTAGGTTGAGCTGTTCAGTATTTGGCAAAATTTTCCATCCCTGACAGGACTAACAATCAAAAACACAACTAAAAAGATCTTGAAAAATATTGCATTACTTTTATACATCTATTTTTCAACTCTCCTACATGTCTGTATCATTATCTCAGAAAAACTTTTGCTCTTCTATTAGTGTGAAATTTTCCCATCTCCAAAAGTATCAATAAACTAGAGTATCTAGTTTCATAATTAAAGAGGCTCTGCTCTGATTGGCTTATAAGAGAAATCCACATACATATTTCTAAATTCTATAGAATAAAGAGACTGCAATTCTCATGATGGGTAAACTTTAAACATAATTCTTAGAGTATTAAAATTCCTATTATTAGGATAAATCCTTAGCAAACTTATCAAGTTCTGTAATTTTGTTTTAATAAAATTAATAGTGTCTTCTGATTTAGGAAATGCTACATACAGTGCAAGCACACATTTTATGTTACTTGAGTGTGTTTTTCTCAAATATAGACCAGTTATTGAACAAATAAGCCAACATAAGATCTAGGTTATATTAAAAAATGTAAATTTCTATTCAACTAAATTTAACCATTACTCTAGTAAACTTTATTTAACAGTAGAATTACATTTTGTAGTATGTCTGCTTGAATATAGTATTTTTTGAAATTTCAAGTAACCAAAATGTCGACCTGATATTGAGTTCATTAAAGGGTAACTTCCAAAAAACAGAACACTAAATGACTGATGAAAGTCTATATAATTTTCCTTCTATGTGCTATAAAAACACTATTCCTTTGAGTCATCTTAATAAGCATGTTCGTCTTTCTTATTTTACAAAGATGTAAAAACTGAAGAAAGTTGCGCCACTGGTATTCATGAGCAATGGGGGTATATTAAAATGGTTGTGCATAACTCAAAGAGGACGATGGTCTCCTCCTCAGGCTTTTTGATTTTTTGTTTTCTATCAAACATAAGTTAGTTAATTTTGCTAAAAATTATAATCTATGAGTGTTTAAGACTATACTAGTATCAATAGTATCAGAAAAATACAATACAGTATATCTTTGTTTTTTAAAGAAAAAAGAATAGTTTTACCCTTGGTTTAAAAAAAGGCCATTGTTGGGCTTTTCTTTTTTAAACATCTGGACTCCTGTACATTCTTGGGACTTACTGAAGATCCTGAAGAGCTACTATTTATTTATAACTATTTAAATCTATCATATTAGAAATTGTAACATAATTTTTAAAGAAGTGTGAATTCATTTGATAAAAGTAATCATGAATTCACCGCATGTTAACATAGGAAGCATCAATATGATTGCGATGATGAAATTAATCTTTAGAGCTCTGTGACATCTTAAAGTATCCATTTATTCTTGAAAAGGAGAATATAATGAAGCAAAATGTGATTTTTGTCTTACTGTGACTCTGAAGTTATGAAATGTTAAATTTCACTCAATTCTGATGAGCTTGCTTCCTTGGTTTCCTGAGTAATGCCTCTGCCTACAACATGAAAGGTTATTCTTACCCCCATAGCAATCCTCAAATTTTAATATTCATGCCTTTATGCTTCCCTAGGCTGCTGATACTTTCCATTCCTATTAAATCCACAAAGCCCTCTCTCATCACTCACATGAAAGATTATTCATTATTTTTGAAGTGATAAAAATTAAACTACCTGTCTTCTCTTCGTTATTCTTCTCCTCTCCCACCCCCAAAAAATAACCTTCCCATGCAATCTCTTTTTTCTCCTTCATATGTACCTTTTCCATTTCTCATATAACCAACTCTTGTTTTCATACTTCTTATCTGAACTCTATAACAGCTACCTAATATCCCTTGCCTCTAATTTCTACTACCACCAATCCAAGCTGTAATCTATGCCACATTAATCTTCCTAACATGGTGATTTTGTTATGCCACACTTTCCTCCAGTCCATTTCAGGAACCAATTCTTTGGCAAGGCAAATTGATACTAAAACCCAAATCCATCCAATTTTATGGTTTTGTCTCCTGCTTCTCCCCTATAGAAACCCTTCCACTGTATTTTTTAAAAAATTTAATCGTAACTCCTGAAATGTGGTGTGGGTTGTGCCACTGGTTCTTCTATTGCCAAAGAAGGAAAAACAAAGCCAAAAATGCCTGCAATAGACCAACACCAGTTAAGTCAATGTGGTAGAAATAAAATGTCAATGGGCTGATATTACTGCATTGCTTTGAATAAAATTACACACTGCTTCATAATTACAAAGATACTAATAAAAAACTACTAGGATAATCTTTTTTTTAGTGGGGGGGCTAAAATAAGTGGGGAGAGTTTGGGAGAGCTTTACAAGAATGAACATTCCAGCTTAATGGTTAAGTGCACATGCTTTTGAATCAGAAAAAAAAACACCTTCAAATAATAACTCTGCCTCTTAGAACAGGCAGCGTGACCTAAGTTAAGTTACCTAATTAAGCCTCAGTTCGAGGGATGATATTATCTCCCAGCACTCACAGAAGGATTTGAAAATACAATGAATTATGCACATGAAGCACCTGTATAATCCTCAGTACGTGGTAAGCACTAATAAAGAAGTTTTTTTTTTTTTAATTATTGCTATTGAGGCAGTCTGAGGCACAGTGAAAAGGCTGGTCAAGAAGCGAATAGTTACTAGAATAAAGTAGTAAAAAGTAAGACAGGTAAGAAATACACACAGAGTACTTGTATCTTCTGTAGTATTCAGTATATTCATCAAAAAGCACATAATAAAACCATTCTTCATGGCCTTGTGATAGAATCTCTTACAAAGCTTTGTTTCTTTAGATATAAATTGAGGTAATTAGACCTCAGGGTATCTACAGCTCCTTCCACCTCTTTCAAAAAAAACTGTGAGAACTGCTGTGAATTGGAATCCTAGAGGTTATGGATGTTCATTGTCATTACGTGGTTAATTGCTTTTGTAGTTTACTAAGTATGTGAAGGCTAACTGATGTTCTGTTGACCTAACAAATTTTGGAAACAGGAACGATTCTGCCCCAGCTGAAAAATTTCAAACATAATTTTTATAAGTCACACAGAGGAAGGGGAATAGAAAATCTCACTAAAATTTCTGCAGCAAGTGGGCGCAACAAGGACATTATCACTCATAAGTGAACCCAAAGTTAGGAGTCTCCAGATCTTCTTAGAATTCTCAGGGCCATTTTAAGAGGTAGAAATAATAACAAGACAACAATAAAAAAATAGAACTGAAGAGAAATAGAAGACATTTCTGGATAAGTAGACAAGTGAGAAACGAAAAGACCAAAAAAAGAACATTTCAAAACAGTAAAATCAATCAGCAAGACTATTCTCTGCAAACTACTTGGGAACATACCCAATTTAGCTTCTTACTGCCAAGTGTCTTCACTGTAGGGACTTATTTTATATTTTTACTTATAAATCTATTATTTCTCTAACAGGCTAAAAATCAGTTAACAATAGGTATCCTTTTATTGAAAAGCATGGGCAAGGGTTACACTACATCTAATTAATACCTTACATTCCCATTTAATTAACTTTTCAAATCAGTTGGTAATTTCTAAGTCTTTCAGAATGTTTTTCACGTATAGAAAATTGTCCTTCCACGTATATTCAAATCATGTCTGTATAGTCATTCCTGAAAGAACTCCTTTAAAGTTATACTTTGGTCAGATTTAATTTTTATAAATTGTGAGAATTACATTTGTGATCTTAAATTACAAGTCTGTAGTACTATAATTTTAACAGTGATAAGATTGCTTTCTTCCACTTCTTTGAAGAAAAATAAAAGAACCTACTCAGTAGGTATTAAGCAAAAGTACTTATTTCTATTAAAACTTTAATTTGTATCGTTAACCATATATCATATAATTCAACTTCAAAATGGTAAGCCTATATATAAAATTTAAAATATTTTAATATTTATATACATCATTTTGGTCATATAAATATTTAAGGAACTATAGAAAAATACAATTTAAAATACAAATGGGATAAGTTCATCCTGCACTTTTCTATGCTTTGTCTTTTTAAGAAAACAAAGCTATAGACAAGAATTATTTAAAATTAAGAAAATAATACCAATTTGAGTTCTAAATGTAAATGCCTCAGCTATTATTGTGGCAAGGAGAAAAACCATCAGATCAGTTACACTTATTTCTAAATAGAAATACTGAATATATCTAAGAACTATTAAGCAATATCAAGTTTTTTAGATAATTTTTAATGTTTCCAAATACATGTTCCATAAATAAAAGAGTATAAAAATATGTTAAAACTGTCAACATCCAGATCCTACAGTTTCCAATATAAGAGCTTTTCACTTAGCTACTTGATAACTTTAAAAAATTCTTCTATGTATAATCCACACATGCTTTCCTCACAGTTGATCAAGAAAAAATAATTATAGTTCATTCATGTATAGCAGAAGCAGTAGTGCTAATAGTAACAATAATCACAATATTCTAATTTTCATGTCTTTTTTAAATTATGTGGTTCCAACCTGGTCTCCAAAGTCCTCAGGGAATTTCCATAATACCACAGGATCTGCAAATAATTGACACATATCATTAAAAAAGAGGCAAAGGAAGGCATTTAAAGCAACACTCTTGCTAAAATAGTCTTCAAATAGTGAAGGCTGCTTTAATTATAATTGTTTAAGTTTTCTATAAACACAGCTGGTCAGGTTCACTTCTATTCCTTTAAAGATCAAAATTAAGTATTTTGATCTTTTAAGGGGTGTAATGATCTTTGAATCAGCATCAAATGAAATTAATAACTTGTTCAAATTATTAAAAATCATTTCTTTTAGCAACTTACCTTTTTATTTACATGTCTTAGGTTTTATAAGGTTCTGAACACTGAACTTTCAATTTTAAAAATATATGTACAAAAATTCTGGTTTTAACTTGAAAATAAAAATACCAATGTAGTAAATATGCCTTCAAACATATTATGGCCCTCAGAGGCCACCCAAAATACAACTCCTTAAATTTGCACCTAAAATTCTGATTAAGAATTTATAAAGAACAAAAAAAGAAAAAAAGAATTTATAAAGAACAATAATAATATCAGTTTTATACCAGTTTTTTAGCTGTCATGTTTATACTGCATAAATCTTTTTAATATTACAGATAAATCAGTAGGTAGATATAAGGCAGCTATTTAAAATACAATTGATATTTGCAGGATAATTCGAAAAAATTTTGTTCTACTACATAGCATAGTAATTCATATACATAAGTCAACATTTTTTAAAAATAGTAACAAGTTTCTCATTTTCACTATTATCTTACACTACTTCTACTTGATGTAATAAAGTGAAGTTCTTAGTTTTAATTAGCACGAGTAAGTATTTTGGTCATGGACTTATTTAACAATTTTGTCAAAACAAACTTCTGAATATTCCTAATAGTTTTAAATGGATAATATAAAATGGATTAGTATTATTTTTGAAAAAAATCTTTAAAAGTCCACAATAAAACTAATATGAATAACAAGTACTGACAACTTCACAGGGTTTGAAATCTACTCCCAATAAAAGGATTTTGTAGATCAAGAATATCACTTTATATATCCAGTCAGTGGAAAATTACAGCTCTATTTCATTATTTCCACTATTACATATTTTTAATGCAATCTAAGAATGTATAATTTTTTAATTGTTAATTCCAAAACATAATAAATGTATAGCAGCATTTTTAGCATGAGCTGGTTCCTCCTGTATTTACACTTAAGGTAACCAATTTTTTTCAAATACTTAACTTTAAAATAAAAAAGCATGCTTTTCAAGATTTAATTTTTTACTTAAGGATTTAAAATTTTTCTAAGTAAATTAATAAAAATAAATAATTTAAAATATATTTATATAAAAATAATACGCTACAAATTTATGAAGGTAACATCAAATGATTATGTTCTCATGCAAAAGAAACATACATTTGTGAAATGAATATGAAGAGCATTGCAGGTCACCTAAAAATTCTCAGATATTAATGTCCTAAGGATAATAATGTTTGTGATCGTAAAAAATATACATACAGTATGCTCATGTGGCCATTTCACAAAGTGATAGCTGTTAAGATTTGAATCCCATAGAGCAAAAGTATATGATAGAATCTTCATGAAATGCTAAGTAAAAGTTATTACGATGATGAATTAATACAGAAACTAGTGGCCAGGTGGGCATGGTGGCA
Source organism: Hystrix cristata (assembly GCA_004026905.1). Classification (NCBI taxonomy): domain Eukaryota; kingdom Metazoa; phylum Chordata; class Mammalia; order Rodentia; family Hystricidae; genus Hystrix; species Hystrix cristata. The sequence continues at coordinate 133,428 of PVJO010002463.1, forward strand.
CAGGTCTGTAATCACACCACTTGAGAGGGTGGGGTAGGGGGATCACCACTTGTTTGAGGCCAGCCTGGGCTCCATAGTGAGTTTAAAGTCAGCCTGGACTACGTAAGGAGACCCTGTCTCAAAGTGAAAAACAAAAACAAAGAAACAAAAAAACTAAGGGCCATATAAACAGATTATCACCCACAATATTGACTAGCACTTTCTCATAAATTATGGTATTAAGGGGTTTCCGTGAGAATATTTAAAACATCCCTTTTAAACAATCTGAACTTTACAGTTAACATTTGAGAAAATATTTCTTTGAGTTTCTAGCACCTATGTCTTAAAACGAGAACCCTGTTAACCTTCCTCATGGCCTTTGTGGTCAGTCCACCCTCACTTTTGCCCACATTTAGTTAAGAATGGTTTGCACAATGACTTTTCATTCATCCCCTACTCGATCTTTTTTGTTGTTGTTCTGTATACTTTTTTTTTTTTTTCACAGAGGAACAAGTGGTTTAAATGCCTAGTGGAAAATATCCTGCTTTTTATTAAATAAATCCTTATACTTCAGCACTCAAAAATGTATTAGAATCATGTGCATCCATATTTTGAAATGGATTAATTTAGGTGTTGTTTACATGGTTATATTTAGACCGTATCTAATACATCTTTGTAGCAACTTTTCAGAAGTACTGTAAAGAAAGAAAAAAGCTCTGGGGGAAAAAAATCCCATTCTTGTACAACTTTGTACAAAGACTGAATTTTTCTGTTCCCTGAGGATTACTTTCCTAATACTCAATATAATCTAGCAATCTTAGGCCAATTTTATGCCGATTTTATGGTTGAAAGGATGAGAATTGCTGCCAGGAATCACAATGGCCAGTGATGTCTGATAATACACCATGTTTCTAGGAATTAAAAGGAGACTCATCTTTATTCTTAAAAATATTCTGCTGCAAATAAAATAACAGAAAAAAAATATTCTGCTGCCAAAATCTAGAAATCAAAGATATATGAAAGGAAGAACATGTAACTTCATTTTGATGTATGCTTAATCTTTATTTTAATAAGATAATATTATATAATAAGAAAAATACACAGAATTTTGTTGTAAGTTTTAAAGGTAATATTTAAAATATTATTTTGTACCATTAGCAAAAGGATTCCTAAATTATGATTACGGCTCTTTAAAAATGTAACATAAGCTAAATTCAATAAAATTTTCTTTCACAATCAGGTATTTTATATTTTCTGGCCCTTGGTATTAAAATAACTTAGGATGTGAGTGTGACTCTACTAAATGACAAAAACTATGCAGAAAAAACTTTATAATTTGTGTCAGTGAAGAAATTTATTTAATTCTGTGGAATTCAAAGATGGATTAAATATACAGTTATCTTTAAAATTATACATTTGTAAAACCACAGAAGAGAGATTATATGCTTTTGGAAAAAACAGAATGTAAAATATTAGTATTTTGCTTGATTGTAGCTTGTAGTGCTTGATTTACTCGCACTGGAGAATCAGATGTTTATGTTTGAGGAAACTGAAGCCAAAATAATGAAGACTTTTCTTAGTCATATAGCTAGTCAATGCCAGAGACTAGAGCTTTCCTTGTTGAGACATAAGCACCACCTATGTTAGCTTCCAAGTACTGATTTCTTTTTGTGGCTCATCTGACAAGTTCAATCTGCTTCATTCAAAAACCTAGGCAGTGGTGAGGCATGGGGGCACATGCATGTAATCCCACCTACACGAGAGGCTGATGCAGGAAGATGGCAAGTTTGAGCCAGCCAGGACAGGATAGCAAGACCCTAACTAAAATACATACACATATACGTATAAATGTATATACACATATACTGTAATATACATATAATATAAACATATGTGTATAAACACATGTGCATATAAAGATAGACAACACGAAAGAAACAGGAAAAATCTCTGCCTTCCAATGGCCCATAACACCCATAATAGAAATGTCAAAGGGCTACCTGGTTTTTATACAAAACATTATTTTAAGGAAGATATCCTGCAGCAACATTTAAACTCAGCTGAAAAGTTCACTGGCCTAATAATTTCAAGAAATGTTACTAAAGAAAGCATGGTGATAGCTTCCAAACATAAATGAACAAAAATCATTAAAGAAAATGTTTGAATTTCTTGAAAATATGTGATTTTTATTCTTTTACCTGTAGAATGCGCGAACTTAAAATAGAGTCTTTACCACTTATATACTGCAAAGCAAGACTGAAAAAAACAACATGGCATTGGCACAAAAACAGACTCGTGGATCAGGGGAACAGAAGAAAGGAAGTAGAAACAAACCCAGGCAGATTCAGCTATTTGATCTTTAATAAAGGTGCCAAAAACATACACTGAAGGAAAGACAGCCTCTTTAATAAATGGTGCTGGAAAAACTAGCTATCCACATGCAGAAGACTGAATCTAGACCTGTATCTCTCACCATGCACTAAACTAAAATCAAAAAGGATCAAAGATCTAAATGTTAATATAAAAACACTTAATCTGCCAACAGATAAAATATGTAAAACTCCTGAAGAAATAGGCACAGGCAAGAATTTTCTGAACAGAACCCCAATTACCCAGGAAATAGTACCAAGAATCAATATATGGGATCACATCAAATTTAAAAGCTTCTACACAGCAAACCAAACAGAGTGAAGCAAAACCAACAGAGTGAAGAGACAACCTACAGAATAAGAAAAATTTTGCCAGCTATTCCTCAGACAGAGGACTAATATCTGCAATATATAAAGAACTCAAAGTTGCCAGTCAGAAAATGGGCAACTAAAATGAATAAATAGTTCTCCAAGGAAGATGTACCAATAGCCAATAAATACATGAAAAAATGTTCAATATCACTGGCCATTAGAGAAATACAAATTAAAATAACACTGATATTCTAACTTACTCCAGAAAAAATGGCTATCAAGAAATAAAATAATAACAAATGCTGGTGAGCCTGCAAGGAAAAAGGAATCCTTCTACTTTGTTGGTGGAAATCTAAACTGGTACAACCATTATAGAATTTGGGGATTCCTCAAATAACTAAAACTGGAAATACCATTTGATCCAGCTATTCCCCTTCTAAGTATCTTCCAGAAAGAGTTAAAAACATCCACCTTACAATGATACAGGCATACCTATGCTGCACAATTCAAAATAGTTGAATTTTGGAAACAGACTTGGTACAGCATAAACAAGGTAAAATGAGAGTCAGGCGTGGTAGCGCACACCTGTAATCCCAGCACTAGGGAGGCTGAAGCAGGAGGACTGCTGTGAGTTTGAAGCCAGCCTGGGCTATATAGTCAATGAGTTCAGGCCAGCCTGAATTATATAGGGAGACCCTGTAAGTAAAATAAATGGAAGCAAGTGTAGAATTACAAAACCAGGTAGCTTAAGTTCTGGCCTTCTACCCATCAATAACAATGTTTTCTGCAATGATCAGAGACAGGTACTGAACTACAGCACATCAATCTCATTCTCCCCCCTGTCTCTTTCTAGGCGTTATGGTTTATATCAAGAATGTCTCCCAAAGGCCTCAAGTACTCATACACAGCCTTCTAGAATGACGGGGGTAATAGCTGGCCTATCTTTATGAAGTGAGTCCTGGTCAGGAGAGGCAGGTCACTCGGAACAGGACCTGGCAGGTTATACTGTATCTCCCTTCCTGGCTCCTCCCTTCTCTGTCTGCTTCCTGGCCACAAAGATGTGAGCAGCTTTCCTCCACCCAGGCCCTCACCACAACATTTCTGCCTTGAAGCCAGCCAACCAACATCTGTAACTATGAACCAAATTAACCATCTCCTCCTTTAAATTGTGGAAATCTGGTATGGTCCAAGCAGTGAGAAAGGAACTAAGACTCCGGTTAACATAAAAGAACAATACACGCCATTTTTCTACATGTGCTATTGGGTGAAAAAGACTGAAAAGCATGTAATTAGATAACTACTGTTAAAGTTACAAGTTTTGGTACATCTGCCAGAATAGTTTTCAGACCCATTAGTCATTGTACTTTATATACAGCCTGACTGAAAAAAAAAATTTTAAAGAAGCACTTCACTGAATTACTGAGGAATTTGGTGAAGTCAACACCTTGCAATTTTTTTTTTGGCATGCACCTCAGCAAAACACTTATTTGCAGCATTAGTGGAAAGACATCACTCATTTTGACAAGACAGTAATGAAAAGCTCTACTGATTTCATACTATCCCCCCAAATTAGGAATTATATAACCTTACAAAATTTAATATCATAAGCCGTAGCGCAAATAAAAACAAATTTCAATGTTGCAGTCTTCAGACTGCATCCAATCTTAATAAAATATAAAATCGGTTTTACCTGTACAATTATTTTAAAGTTAACATATAGATGACAGGTGATAGATATGCCCATTACCCTAATCGAAGCACCACATGTTGTGTACATACAATGAAACATCACACAGTGCCCCATAAATATGTATGATTACTATGCATCAATTAAAAATACATCATAAAAAATATAGTTAATAACACAGAAGTCTCACTCACAGAATCTCTGACTTAGTAGACTAGGAGGAGGGTCTGAAAAACCACTTATTTCTTTTGGCTGTACTGGGGATCAAACCCCCTGCAAGAAACAGCATGTGTAACAAGTTCCTACATAACACTGATGCCACTCTTCCTATAAAGACCACACTTTGGGAAATAATAGCACAGACCACATAACCTTCCCAATGATTAGCATTATGCAACATATGTTAAAGAATTTAAAGGGATTGGGGATTTAGCTCAAGCGGTAGAGTGCTTGCCTAGCAAACGCAAGGCCCTAAGTTTGATCCCCAGTAGTCCCCCCAAATAAGAAAAAAAGGAATTTAATACTGTTGAGTGTAACTATTCCTTAAAATATGATAATGAGTAACTCAGAATTCCCTTTATTACATGTATATTTTTATAACACTGATATGATCTGCTTTGACAGATACAGCTTCATGAAGATTGGAAGAAACATCAACCATGGTAATTACAACAGGAGATAACTGTAGCAAGAAAACATTACCAAATGTTCTGTGCTAATAAATTCCTCTAATACTATTTGCATACCTCATTGAGAAGAATTTCATTTCAAAATTGAATGTTTTATGATATCTGAAGTATATGATTTAAGGTACAATTGCAGAGGACCCCAGTTATATGTACATAAAGACATGCTATTATTCACTGTATGCCACATACGTATACACTGGTAGCACATTATCTAATAAGATTCGTCTTTTTGTACCTCACCATCTCAGATATATGAGACAACATTTTTGCTGTGCTTTCTTAGAATACTTTCATTTATAGAATTTAAGCAGTTAGTTCAAATTTGAAAAACCAAAAAAAATATAGTTTTTGTAAATGTCTATGAATAAATAAAAATGTAAGACCTCTGTATTCTTTATTTACCTACTGGTTTTTTTCAAGAAAAGATCTTAGATACGTATAGAATCAGAATTTTCTGAACGAGAAAGGAGCTCACAGATTCTTTTTTACCCAAACTTTAAAAACTTATACCATATTTTCCATCTTGAACTACAAATAACTGAAGCTAAGATTAGAATCCAGGTATTATCACCTCTAATAGGACACACTTTCTAAACTACTAACCTATGCTGCTCTACTGTGCATAAAGCACACTGCAAAAAGAAAAGAAAAAAGAGAAAAAAACCAATTTGCTCTGCCTTGTTGACATTTGATTATTCACTGGGCAACATCTTAAAGTACATTCACAAGTCTACAGTTTTCTTAATTATCACCAGAAAGATATAATTAGTAAATGAAATATATAATTTTTTTGTAAAACAATGTCATAAACCCTACACACTTTCTCTAAACAACAGTTGGAAATCTGAATTGAAAAAATCTATAAAAGGATATTAATAACTGATAGTACTCAAATCAATACCATCTCAATTTGAAATTAAAATAACTTTTCATTTAATCATGTACGTTTGACCTACATATTCAAAAACCTCAAAGAATGAATACATTATTTCAAGATACTTTACATAACCAGTTGGAAAAACAGAGATCACACTTCTATTTATTGCTTTAAATAAATTTTGCTTTAAATATTGCTTTAAATGAATATATTTAAAGCAAGTAATTCTTGAAATTTGCCCATTTTTTTCACCCTCCTACAAATGTACATAAGCAAGGGTACAAATAAAATCTAATGACCCCACTGCAGTCATGTTCATCCTAAAGGGTCATCTGGATAATCAAACTACTCCCACTGTAAAATGATTTTGGCACTTTTGAAACTCAAGCCATAGAAACAATTTAATGGGAAATTCTAGTCTTTCTAAGCATTTCTTCTCAAAGTGATCTAAAATTAGCTTTGTAACTCAAAATGAGGAAGACCTTTTTGCTCGTGTATTTGCAAACTTGAATTAAGGCAATGAAAATCGAACCTTAAAGAACCTTACAAAAATATCCAATTCATAGCATGTTGGCTGTATCATTTCACTACCTCCATTCCTTTTAAACAAGACCTATTATAATAAAATGAAAACCTTCATCAGTCACCTGATAGAGTAATTCCAAACTTAACCAAACAGGGCTAATGGGTGAGAATTGAATTGAAAACACCTTGACAAAGAAAGCAATTTCTTTTCTTCGCACTCCTCTAAAGCTGTGGGTGATCATGGTAATCGAACCATCAACAGTGAGGGGCCATCTGTCCCAAGGGCCCTTCTTGAGACCTTTTTCTTTAAATCAGCAAGAAAAAAGGGAAAGAAATGCTGAACCACAGATGTTCAATCTTGATTAATCTATGACAGGGAACTTACAACTGAGAATCAATGTTTTGACGTTTTTCAGATACCAATCATTAAAAGCCAAGACAAAAGTTTCTAAAACAACACTGGGATAAAAGTTAATAGACTGCTTCCAGAAAAACGCTCTGTCGTAAAGCCTAATACATCTTTCAGTCAGCTGTCTGTATTCAACATATCCTAAAGCATTAGCTCTTTTCATGATTCCTATAACGAAGAAAGAAGGCAAGAAGTCATGAGAGGGGTGTTTAATTTTTTCTACAAGTATATTATTAAACGAAATGAAGATACTTTTATTCACATGTTTTTTACATTTAACTTTTTAAAATATTTACAAGAAATACAGATTTAATATGAAAATTCAGGAATATAATCTCAACAGAACCCCTCATAAAGCAGTTTCTTTTTATCCATAACATTTAAATAATTTTCATACTATACCAAAATACAATTGAGAGTGGAAATACAAACTGAGCCAAAGTCTTTCCTGTTTAACACAAAGATAATCTGAATTACAGTACACTCCTGGCAGTCTTCAATGTAACAGACACAATTTCAGTAATTTGGGAATAAGTTAAAGTCCATGAGTAGAATCATACTAATTATAAAAATAACTCAAAAGTTTACTAAAATGAAAGTATGTATAAACTATACTAAGTCTAAAATGATTACTAATAAAAAGTTAATTTCAAAATGAAAAATACAACTATAAAACAAAATATTAAAGAATCAAATGAAATCATATATCACATTTTTCCTTAATACTTTTAAGTTAGCGTCAAACCAAATGTAGAATAAATGTAAGTCTTAAACAGATCTATTTAATAAGAAAATTACTGCAAGCACAATAGTTCATCCCATTTATCTTTGTATCTAAAATGCCTAGGACCGGATTCTGTAATCCCACAAAGATGGCATCTCAGGCATATGGCAGAGGTACATGGCAGAGGCAAGTACAAACGCTCTCTGGAAGGAGAAACAATTCTGGTCTTTGCATATAGAAATCTGCAATTCAAAATTATTATAGAGAATCTAAACACCTGGGATTATAATCAATCAGAAACAAACAGGATTAACATAGTAATTATTTTGCTGCCTCAGAAAGCCTTCAGATATTAAAGTCAACTGAATAGCATTTATAATAAGGATATTTAACATATTTAAAAAATAAGGATTCAAAACATGAGCCAGGGATGAGATCAGTTTTTAAAAGGCAAGTTTTGAAAACTAGAACTTTGAAAATGTGTATAGTCTATGAAACCAAAAGTTCAGTGGATAGAATAAACAGCACACCATATACAACTGAGGAAAGAAAAGGCAAACTGAGTCACACACAAAAGATTTAACAAAATGAGGCATAGAAAGAGATAAGAAAAACAAAGACCAGAATTATAAACCCAAGTTCTAAATGGTCAGAATAAAGAAATGAGTGTGAGTAATGAGAAACTGGAAGAAAACAAAGAATTAAAGACTGATTTTTCCAAACCTGGTGAAATAATATATATGTCTTAATATTTAGAAATCACAACAAACCCAAGCAAGATCTCAACTAGAAATGTCATAATGAAATTACAAAATACAAAAAGATATGGATATCTTTAAAAACATCCTAGATGGAAAAAAACATAACCAGGAAAACATTACATATATATACCAAAACACATTTATATATACACGCGTGTGTGTGTGTATATATATATACATATATATATAAAATAACATCGACAGCAGATTTCTCAACAGAAGCAATGTAAGCCAGAGGTCAGTGGAATGATATATTCAAGACCTTTAAGAAAGTATTATTTGTCATTCAAAAACCATGTGATCAGGAATGCAGCCAAAATAAAAATATTTTCAGAAAGACAAAACTGAAAGATTTACCAAAGAGTAAAGGAATAGCTAAAGACATCAGGGCGGGGGGGGGGGGGGGTAAGGGAGGCTAATTCTTCAAAAGAAAAGTGTAATAATATGCAAGAAATTCTACACTTTATGTATTCAGACATATACACATACACCCCAATGTTTACCGAAGCACTATTTGCAATTAACGAAGTTTTACAAATAACATAAATGTCCACCAACATAAAAATGCTTACATGAAATCCCTCAGTCTTGAAAAAGATCATAGTTTTAAAAAATTTGTTTACATGGAAAAACCTTGAACATTGTATTAAATGCATATAAGGATACAAGGTGAGGTTAGAATGACAAATAGAAACATACAGAACTAAAAGGCCTTTACAGTGATAAAACAGAACTTGCCTGTACTCCAGAAAAAGCAGCTACAGAGACCTTGAATTGAGAGGTGATACCAGCTGACATTAGTTTAATGGGATCACACTGACTTCTGTGATGATTATCAACTAAAAGTTTTATCAACAAAGTTTTAAGGCTACTATAATAATTTCAGAGACATTAAAATGAATTTCCTGGGAAATAACTGGAATCATATATTCTGAAATTCAGACATTTGTGGAAAATCTGTGATAAAATAGCAAGGAACGAGGCAAGTGATGTAAGATTTACAAGATGATTCACCCTTCTGAGACAGAATTCATTCCAAGGCAGCAGGAACAAAGAGTCAAAGAAAAACACTTCCCACAGATTATAATGGGTGTTTTTTTTCAACCTGACCTGATCAAGGGACCTTGGTGGCATGCGGGCACTCTGGGAAGGAAAGGACTGTGCTTTGTAAAAAAAACGAGCTCTACTTGTGCAGAATTTCTTTAATATAGATGATGAGGTGCCACCTCCTTGCTGCAAAAGTTCAAATGACAGGGAAAGTGCAGAGAGCCATCGCTGGCAAAGGCGGTACACTTCAAACTGTGGTCTGAGGTGAGGGAAGGGTCACTTTCGGCTTCAACCAATGTCACAAGCATTGTGGGCGGAGGGCTAACACGAGGTCTAAGAAAGGACTGCATCTGTGATACAGAAATGACTGCAAGAGCAAAGGCACAAGGCCTAACAGTTGCAGAGGATGAGCAGCGCTGCATACCTGGGATACCCC